>JAODAL010068440.1:0-16807 GCA_025379985.1 Phyllomedusa bahiana
TTTGAAGAAATCCCACACCCTTTCCCCCCATGTGGCATTTCCCCAAGGCCCCTATGCTATTCTTATTTCAGGAAGGACAATAGGGAAGTGGAAAAATCTTGGTCTTTAGGGGGGATTGTGAAGGTAAAGAGGTTTGAACTAATACCGCATTTTGCTTATTAACTGTGAAATCCCAAGCTTTTTTTGGGTTGAATTCCTCATGATTAACCGATTGATTTCTCTGTAAATGATTTCCAACATTCTGCACATAAAAAAGGTTCTGCCCCTTAAAAGGGGCATCTCACTAAAATGGAATGGGATCCATTTGCCAAAATGATACAGCCTTTTTATCGGCTTCCTAGGATGTAACATTCTTATCTTTTTCTCTGTCTGAAAAAAAGGCTTAAACACGGGAAAAAATCACTGAATTTTGTGGCTAAGACTTTTTTCCCCAGAGACGGCGTGGACCCAAATAAACTGATTAAAGTCCCAAAATATGGACATACATCCGTTTCCTCTCTTTTAAAGCGCCTGCGTTTATTTGATTGCAGTTTTACAAATATGTTTGTAAAAGCTTTTTCTAGTTAGTTGTGTTTGGGAACATGTGGAAGTGACCCAAAACCCCGTGTTGACCTTTTCAATCGGCCATACTTTTCTTCTGGTTGTGATTTGGAATACCGGGAAAAAGGGGTTGACCTCCCAATTTTGGTAACCCCCCAAAGGGGGATAATTTGCGGGGATGGGTTTTTCCCATCACACCGAAGCACGGGAGAGCGTCGGCCTTGACTTTCGTTCCACAGGGGGGAAAATGAATTAGAAATTAAAAATCGGGAGAAGAAAGGGCCCAAACGGCCTGGCGTTGAGCTTTTTGGAGATATAACATTTTTTTTTAGGTGGGTATTGATGTTCCCTTGGTGACGAGACCCCCCAAGAAAACCACCATTCCCCCAAAGGGCCAGCTTGATGGCCAAAATTTTCCCGGTTCATCAATAGAGTAATTTTCCTCCTGCAGGGGAAAAACTTTTAGAAAAAAAAACCGCAAGTGAGGGTCTTCCTTTGGGGCCCTTCTGGAGAGAAAACCCAGCCCCACCAAGGAGGCATCGACCTCAAAAAAAAACGTTTTTTTCCCGTATCTGGCCGGGAAAACCAAGGGGGAAAGGCAGACTTTAACTTGGTGAAGGCTTCCTCTCCCCGGTGGGCCCGAGCTTTGGATTAGGTTCTTCTGGGTTAAACCACTATGGGAGATACCACGAAGAGAAATGTGGTATAAATTCCCTGTAATAGTTGGCGAAACCCCAAGAATCCTGAGGCTCGGAGACCCACAGGGCGTGGGGCCCCTGTAGAACGGCAAGACAACTTAGCGGGGTCCATCTGAGGCCCCTGTCGGAAAATAATGAGCCGAGGAATGGAAGGCTCTGCTGAGGAAAAACACTTCTTGAGCTTGTATGAGGCGGTTGCCCTTAGGCTCTGAGGATTGTCGTACATAACTGATGGGACTCGGGAGAGAGCACCAGAATATCATCCAGGTAGACGACCACGCATGTGTACAGGAGGTCCCGGAATATGTCATTGACAAATTCCTGGAAAACGGCCGGGGCATTGCAAAGTCCGAAGGGCATGACCAGGTACTCGAAATGCCCGTCGCGAATGTTGAAGGCGGTCTTGCATTCATCACCCTCACGTATCCATATGAGGTTGTAAGCCCTCGCAGATCAATTTAGTAAATATCTTGGCACTGCGTAGCCGGTCAAAAAGCCCCATGATCAGGGGCAGAGGTTTGCGGTTGTTTTACCCGTGATTTTATTGGGCCCTCGGTAGTCTATGAAAGGGACGGGGGGAAACCCAAATCCTTCTTAGCCACGAAAAAGAACCCGGCCACAGTGAGAGGGGGGCTTGTGCGTATGAACCCCTTCTGGAGATTCTCCTTGATATAAGTAGACATAGCCAAGGTCTCAGGCACCGACAGAGGGTAGACCCTGCCCCGTGGAGGAGACGTCCCGGACAAAAGATCAATAGGACAGTCATATGGGCGAAGGGGAGGCAATGTCTCGGCATGGTCAGATGAGGAGAGGCCTTGCTCTCACCTAGGGACGCCTCTCCCATGTACCCTAGGTCCGTACGTTTCCCGGACGATGGGGTCTAGTCTGTTCTCGTTCTTGCCGGAGCTCTTCCTGGCGGATGTCAATCCGAGTGGCCAGTGAGATAAGGTCACTCAAAGAAGAGGGGAGGTCCCGGGGCGGGACAGGGCATCCTTGATGCGGCTGGAGAGGCCCTTCTTGAAGGTGGCGGTCAACGCCGCTTCATTCCACGATAATTCAGAAGCCAAGGTGCGGAAATGTACCGCATAATCGCTACAGATGAGTCCCCTTGGCTCAGGTTTAACAAGGCGGTCTCGGCAGAAGAAGCCCGGGCAGGTTCCTTGAAAACACTCCTGAACTCGGTGAGGAAGGTGGTAAGGTTGGCTGTGATCAGGTTGTCCCTATCCCAGAGGGGGGTAGCCCAAGCCAGGGCTTTCCTGGAAAGAAGGCTGAGCACGAATGCCACCTTTGACCATTCGGTAGGGAATTGGTTGCCCATTAACTCGATATGCAGGGAGCATTGGGTGATAAAGCCCTGAAACTTGAGTCTCCATCGAACTTGGACGGCATAGACAGACGGAGCCTTGGACCAGCGGTCGGTGCAGGAACCAAAGATGCGGCAGGAGCCACGAGAGCGGGTTGCTGCTGCTGAGCGGCAAGGAACTGCTGCATCATGGCGGAAAGATGACTGAGTTTCTGGGCTTGCTGAGCGATCTGTTGCGACTGCTGAGCCACGAGGGGTGGTGAGGTCAGCGTCGGGCGGCAGAGGCGTCTTGGCGGGATCCATGGCCGCATCTTACTGTCAAGGACAGAGGTAGTGGATCCGCTAGACCACCGCAAGCGATGGCGTAAGCCACACCAGGGAGCGGAATCTAAGTAGAACTCGGTTTTCACCAGAGCCCGCCGCAAAGCGGGATGGACTTGCTGCGGCAGAAAACTACCAGGTCACGTCCACTGGCGTGACTTGCTTGCAGGGGCAGCCAAGGGTAAGCGTTTTACAGAAAACTCTACACGTAGACGTGTCGGGGGGGGAGGCAGTAGGTCAGACAGGCGGCAGAGGGTTTCGTGGTCGAGGGACGGAAGCTGGACGGTTTCGATACACGGTAAGGGCAGACGAGGCTCAAGGAACGCTTTCTCTATAGGAAAATGGCACTAAAGATCCGGCACAAGGGCTCCGGAAGGGCAGGTTAAATAAGGCCGCGACGGCAATACCCAATTACCGGTCACTGGCCCTTTAAATTCAAAGAGACGGGGCGCGTGCGCCCTAGGGGCGGGAACGCTGTGCGCCGGGAGACTAAGCTCAGCATGAGCGCGGCCCGGGGAAGTAGGCAGGGACCCTCCGGCTGGCGAAACGTGCCCACTGCCCGACACTCGGGCAGCTGTGCCGCTCATGGGGGGAACACGGGTGTGCCTGCGACCCAGGACGGGGTTCGCAGGTCCACCCGTGACAATCCCATTGTTGATTTCAGACCCAGGCGAGGGCTGAGGGCTTGTCCGTTGGGCATTACAAGGGGAAGGAGTACTAAATCAGGAGGGCAGGGAGTAGAGTTTGGCTGAAGGACAATGACTTGTTGAAAAAGGCACAACAATGGTATAAGATGTCAAAACTTGTAACTACTGGAGTTTTGTGGGAAAAGGTTCATGAAGGAAAATATGTTTATAACATGGTAGACAAACCAATGAAACAACCTGAGAGACATCCAGACACAGAGATAGGGACAGCTCAGGTATAAGGGCTATTTCCTTTTGTGCTGGTTAATAAATGCTGCCATCAACACCAAGAGCCACTAGTTCACATTTTAGACACTCCTGTCTCTGTTATGGTGAGCAAACCAGTTCAAACACTGTCAAATCAACCAGAGGACACATATTACACAAAAAGTAAGGGAAGAGTGCCTGAGGGAATGGATTTGACTTTGAAAGATACACGCGCTAAGCGGGAGCTACAGGTTAACCCTGAATTCTCTAACAATAGTGAGATGAGGGAAACATCCAAACAAGATCAAGCTCTGGGGGCAAATGACATAGAAGCAAAGAGATAACATAATTTCATTTAATCACTAAGACACAGATTCAGACTCTAAGATTATAACAGATAAGGAGCAATCACTTAAAGACATGAAAGGGGACATATCAAAAATGTGCCAGGCAATAGACAAACGGACACTAAGAAAAGCAGATAATACAGACATTGAAGCTGCAAGTGAGGATCTTAAAAGTAGATATCAACAGGTCCTTAGGGACATGGAAACATTCAGACAATGCGAAATGCCTACAATACTCAGGGAGGGGGCAGAGACATGTTTGAAAGTGGGGCAAATGATCACTATCCTGAGCCAACCCCTTTCCCTGACCCTCAGCAGGTGTGAGTCCTAAACAAAGAGTGAGAATAGACCCCAATTCAGTTAATTCCAGTAAGATAAGCAATTGTACCACCAGCTCCTGGCCAGATTACACCACCAGCTATGACCAACCCATTCCTAACTACCGGTCCACCAAAAGTGTGGCCCCAGAGAGGTATAAACATTGGAAGCCATCGGAAATGTAGTCATGAGTGAACCGAGTTCCAAACCCAGAGGAGTAGTCAGTGCTTTTCTGTAGAGCCATACAGAGCATATACAAGACTTATAAAGTTTGTTGGAAATATCTTCAAGATTTGGTGAATTTAAAGGAAACCGATGCTTTCCTGCCCATTATACAAAAGGCCATAGGAAACTGCTCACAAGATGGAACAGCAAGGGTACTGGAGAGGAGTATGTGAAAAAGTAACAGAGTGCGGGAGAAGTTGCTTACTAAATCAGTCTGTAAAAAAACACTGCAATTTTTGGGGCATATTCACAGCTCAATGGCTGGACTAGACTGAACCCAGCAGCAGGCAGCTCTGGCCTATATGCTACCTGGGAAAAATTAACAGGTGCAGCTAATTGCTGAGTAGCAGCTCACACACCCCACTTCTAGGGGGAAAATTAGATGATAAAAAACTGCACATTAGTTTAATGCCTGCACACCAGGCATTTTGAGTAAGTAATGTCCCATTTTTTTGTGTGTGTTTTTTCTGTAAATTATTAGTGTAGGGACTCGCAAGACATAAGGACCGTTGACGTCAGTTGCGAGCTTGTGTATTTGGGGCCCCTGTACCAACTAATACCTCATATTTAAAAAAAAAATTCCAGTATGTCATATTTTTTATCTGCCCAACAGTGCTGGGGAGCGAAGGGTGTCTGTGTTTTGTGTTGGACACCCAGATAGTGCTGGGCAGCAGACCTAATCTAATAGTATGGGTGTCCCTAATAGGTTGTAAGCCAGCATGGTCTACCACAAGTATCTGTATTTATGGCACCCTTCTGTATCGCCTTATATATATGCAACTGTAGTACCAGCAACCACCCCCTCATGCACTGAGGGTGTGAGTGGTTGTTTTATTGGTATATTTGCATTTGTGCAATCTTCCCATGCATTATACTGTGGCTTTTCTGCATACTGGTGTGAACAGGCATTAAACTAATGTGCAGTTTTTTTTATCATCTAATTGTTCCCTTAGCAGTGGGATATGTGAGCTGCTTCTTAGCAATTAGCTGCACCTGTTAATATTTCCCAAGTAGCATATAGGCCAAAGCTGCCTGCTGCTGGGTTCAGTCTAGTCCAGCCATTGAGCTGTGAATATGCCCCAAAAATTGCAGTGTTTTCTTGAGTAAGTAATGTCCCATTTTTTGTATGTGTTGGATCAGTCTGTAACCTTAACAGACAGGAAAGAGGATAAGGGAGAATCCGTGGAGACATTCTTTTCCAGGCTGCAGCAGATGAGGGCTGATTTGGGGCACGAGTCCTCCTATGACTTGCACTGACATATTTTGTTGAATGCTTTTGTTGAGGGGCTGAACAGAAACTTACGTGATGCCTTCAATATTTCAAGGCCTGATTGGCACAAATCAACTCCTGAAACTGTAGTGCAGGTGGCAAGGGGCATATAATTAAATGCAGGAAAGCGTTCCAATCAAGTAGGGATTACATATTACCAACCAGAGAACAATCCAAACCAAAATCAGAGAGGCAGACGTAATGCAATCACATGCTTTAATTGTGGACGAACTGGGCAATTTAAAAGAGACTGCAGAGTCCCTAGTCACAACAGGAGGTATTTAGAACATGGCTCCGTAGACCAGGAGGAATATCAACATACCTCCCAACTTTTAGAGAAGGCAAAGAGGGACACGTCAGGCCACACCTCTAACCTCACCCAAACACATGACATCACACCAAGACACGCCCCTAACCACGCCCAAACAAACGCATGACAACTTTTTAGATAACCAAAAAGGGACACATTTTCAGGATTGCATTGCATCCAAAAATGAAATATTAAGTAAATTGTTATGTAATATACAGAGAGGAAGCAATCAGATACCTTTTAAAGCAAGATAGTTTATTGTCGCAAATCTGTTTCTAAAAAGAAAAAGAGGTACATTTATAGAGCTAAGAGGGACAGAGGGACCTGGGTTAAAAATAGGGACACTTGAGAGGTTTGTATCAATATCCACACAGGTATAATCACCACTCTCCTAGGCCTGATTATTTTCCTCTTCCTCCTCCCCCACCAGCTGCTGCACCAGTAACTTCTCACCAGCAGATTGTACAGCAGGACCACTTCCGAACGCATCCTAGGCCAAATAACGTATAGGATTCAGGGAATCAAATGCTGTGACAATACAAATTGTAAGATCTCTTGGCTCTACTCCAATAATACCCATCTCTATTGAGCGGGGGAGCCAAATTCGATTCCTGATAGACATTGGAGCCTCCGTTAGTGTCATACACAGCACAACATGTTGATCAGTCCCTTCTTTCAAAAGACATTATTTCCTGTGGGGGGTAGATGGTTGTCCATACCCCTAACAAAACCAATACAAGTAGGATTCAAGCCTACACAAAGCATGCTCAGCTGTCTCATTTTCAGTAAAACTGCACCAGTGAATCTTTTGGGGGCTGATTTGTTGTCAAAAATCCATGCCTGCAATCAGTATATCAAAAGGCACATAGGAATTTTTGAAAAAGCATTTCTGCTACTTAGGATACATGAAAAATTTTTGAGGTTCTTAGTTCACATTTTTGATCAAAACTGCTTAAGCCCACCTCTCAATCTTTCAAGGGGACCTCAAATGCAGGTGTGTCCTACACTAACGTTTCCTCTCTTTAGGGCCTGTTCAGGGAGTGAAGGCACCAGCTACTGCATTGATTTAAAAACATGTGAAGGTGGGTGGAGTGCGAAAAACCAACCAGGAGGCAGCCATTTCCCCATACACAAGCTAGAAAACAATATTTGGCTTTGCACATCCAAAAATTTTTTGCTACTTGAAAATGTTTGAGGTTCTTAGTTCACATTTTTCATATATCCTAAGTAGCAGAAATGCTTTTTCAAAAAATTCCTATGTGCCTTTTGATCGTTTTTTTTTAGTTTGATATGTGCTAACTGGATTTTTGGAATGTATATGTATATTGTTGCCACGCCACTGTGCACCTATGCTAATTTTTTTCAAAATTTTTTTGGGGATGTGCAAAGCCAAATATTGTTTTCTTGCATTCAGTATATGCCTGATGGTACAGTGAGATTACAAGGCATGTTAAATGAGGAAGAGATCTGCTTATTAGATGCTTGTGATCAAAAACCCATGGAGCTTGGTTTGTTTACTTCCTCATTAAACCCCTTATGAGGCAGAGAGGTTACTTTAATCTGTTTCACAAAAAAAGTATGCCAGGAAGGCACTGAATAAGGAAGGTTAAAATGTCCCACCTGCCAAAGTAGAATTAAAAGAGGGATGTCCTTTACCAAGAAAATGGCAGTATACGTTCAGCAGTGCTCAAATGGATACAATTTTCAGTTTTCAAAAAATTTTTTAAAAAAAAAGGGTTATTAGAAATTGTGTCCTCAGCAACATGCTTTTATATCCGGTGAAGAAAAAGCTAGAGAAGGGGGAGCCACTGAAATACCAGATGGTTCATGACCTCCGGGCAGTGAATGCAGTGACGATATTAAATACCCCAACATCCCCAAAAACCCAACAAAAAATTTTGTTAGCCAATTCCCAGCACTGAAAGTAATTTCCAAAAAAGTTATGATTTTTTGCAAATCCTTCTGTCCCCCCCCACGCAAAAAAGTTTGGTACCTTTTTTTGCTCTTACAAAAAATTTCAAAGCGTATACTGGGGTCATCTTACCTAAAGGGGGCACAGAACCCCCTCCTAGTTTGTTCCAGAAGTTGTCCAATTTTTTTAGCAGAATGGCCCTACATCCCCCCAAGCCGTGCTATTTCTTCATGCCATAAACCATTGACCTTTAGATATTAAAAAATGATTAAGTCATCAAGTAACGCTACAAACAAAAGCCTAACAAAAAAATAGGGGTCTGTTTTTTTACATAATGAACTGACAAAAAAAAATTTTTTTTAATGAGGCGTTTGTTAAAAATAAATGAAATAAAAAAAAGTAAGCCTGTTTAAGTAATGTTTAAGTAAGCCCTATACCCAATTAGCCTTTGAAGAATTTTCCTTGCTGCTATCTCTTTTAAACCCCCCCCGTTTTTTTCTGTCCCCGAAAGGGGTGATTTTAACCCAATAGACACTATTATTTGGAGCTCTGGGGTCGCAAGACCTTTTGGGTTTTCTCCCAACAATTTATTAAGTGACCCAGTTTTTTTTTGAAGTGACTAAAAAATTTTTGACCGAATTTCCGAAGTGGCAGAAGGGGCAAAATATCTTTTTGAGTAGCTAGGCTTTTTTTACCTACATTTTTTTTAAACACCAGCTTTTACATTTGCAATCTATCTTGCTCCCCCTCTTCCCTCCTTTCCTACGTCCAGTCATCCCCCCAAAAAAACTCTACCCTTTACTCCTTCTCCCCTCCCCTTACCATGCACGCATCTCATGCATTACCCCCCTTTTATTTTTACCCAACCCCAAACCATCCTCTTTCAATGTGCTGCAAAAACATCGCCATATTCATCAATGAAAACCATTTTTGAAATTATGTTCATTCTTTCTGCTTCTTGCGCAGGGGGACATCTCTCCCAACCCGGCCCAAATTCCTTTACGCTCATCCCACCCCCCTTTCTCCCACAAAACCCTCTAAACCTGCGTTTTTTTTTTTGTACTTTTTTTTTTCCTCTCCCTTTAAATGTTTTTTGTAAAAAGCCTGTCTTCTTAAAATAAACTCACTGCTGTCCATGACCGTTCCTTTCTAACTCCCCAATCCCCCTAGCCTCACAGAAACTTGGCTCCCAGCAATGGGGACCCCCTGCAACCTTGCTGCCCTCACCTAGGGCGGTCTACACTTCACCCCACCCCCAGACCTACAGGTTGGGTGGAGGATTTTTTGGCATACTTCTCGTTTCCCATTAAAAAAACCTACCAGGTCTTTCCCCCCCCTGAAAAACCCTCACTCATTTTTTTTTCCCCCCCCCCCTTTGGGTCCACCCCTCGACTCTTTCGGCCATTTTCCATCAAGTCGCAGTTGTCTACAGCCCCCCCCCCCCTCACCCCCCGTTTGGATCTTTTTTTTGCTGCCTGGCTTCCCATTTCCCTCGACTGAAATACCCCACACCATCATGGGGCGATTTTTTAAACATCCCCATGAAAACCCCCTTGTCCCCTTTTTTCCCATCTCAGTTTTCTTTTATAACCTCTTCTCTTGGGGCCTCTCGCAGTTTCCTAAACTCTCCACTCACAAGGATGGGAACTCTCTTGATCTGGTCTTCTTCCCTTTTTTTCAATTTCTAATCTTACCAAAACTCTCCTTATTAAACCCCCTGATCATAACCTTATCTTTTTTTTTACAAATCAAAAACTTTCCCCCTTCTTCGACACACCAACCCGCCCCCCCTTCCGAAATCTCCGCCCCTATCAACACCCCCAGGAGCTCACAACACCATACAGCCCCCTCACGCCCCCAATCCCCCCCCTCCCTGCCCCCTGCCTGGCTGTCAAAGTTACAAGAAACTCTCACAACCCCCGGGACATGTTGGCACCACTCACACACCGCAAAAAACCAAAAACAACGCCCCCCCACCTTGGCACACGCCTCAACTCCCCCCTCTACAACGCTGTTTTTCCCGGTTTTCCTAGCTCTGTGGGGGAAAAGCAAAACTACCCCAGATTTTTTCCCCTACAAAACCCCTGCTCAGGACCCCACCACACTGCCCTTTCTGCGCCAAACAAAAAATTTCACCTCCCTCCCCTCCTCAAAAACCCTACACAACAAAACCCCAAAACGTTTTTTTTTGACACCTTCCCTCCCCCTCGGGCCCAAAGCTCAGGCCCCGGGCACTGACCTCTGTGGGGGTTTAAACCCCCGGGCCACTCCTTCAAAACAAAAATTTTTGCACAAACTCCGGCAAAACTCACATCACAATCCCCAATTAACACCCCATCCCCGTCCTTTCCCCCCCCAAGGGCCCCCTTTAAACTTCTCTCACCCCCTTGACCCACATCAGAAAAAAAAAGTGTCCAGGCTTTCCTGCTGCTCGCCCCACCACTTGCTTCAGGACCCCATTCCCTCCCCCCTTTTCCAGTCCCCCTTTCTCCGCTGTCCTCTCCACCTCACACAATATGTAACCTCCCCTTTTTCCCCCACTGGGGGTTTTTTTTCCCTCTTCCTTTAAAACCCCCGTTATAAACTCCCCTAACTTAAAAAGCCCTCTCTGGATCCTTCCTGGCTGCCAACTGCCCCACCAGTTTAACCTGCCCTTCACCCCAAACCCCCTGGAAAAACCTTGGTCTTTTTTCCTGTCCACTATCCTCTGCTAAATTTTCTTGACCCTCTGCAATCATTTTTTTTTTTCCCCACCCTACCTCCACGGAAAAACTCTTTTAAAAAATTTTCAAATTTACTCCTGACAGCAAAAAACTCAGGGTAACTACTCATTGCTGCTTCTTTGGGGTCTTTGCACGTTTGACAAATGTGGATCACCACCATCTCCTCACATGCTCAGCACCATTGGCCCCCAGGACACCCCCTCTCTCTTGGTTTTTTTTCCTACCCTTCTGACCGCTCCTTCAGTGTCCCCCATTTTCTGTTCACCTCCTCTCCTCCCCCCCCTTTACTGTCGGGGTTCCTTTTAGGGAGTTCTTTGGTTTTCCTCTTTTCATTACAAAAGCCCCCATTGACAAACCATCACAATTTGGGGGTTTTTCCCGTACCCCCTCTCTACGCTGGACACTCCAAAATTAAAAACTTCCTCCCCCTAAATCATCCCCGCCTGTACAAAACACCGTGGGGCGTCTTTCCGCTGTCTCTGAATATGGGCCTCTTCTCTATCTCCCCCAACTAAACCTCACTAAAAAATGAACTTTTAGTCACCCACCATTAAACCACCTCCCCCCTCTATTTCCCCCCCCCCATTGTGGGGGACCCCCCATAACTCCAGCACAGGGCCCCCCTGTCTGGTTTTACTAGACTCTGATCGACCTTACCCCCAAAACAAATCCCTTGCCCGCTTTTTTTGTCCCTGCACCTCAAAAAAAACTCTCCAGAACCTTTCCCTTTTTTTGGGCTGTGGAAACAAACCCCAAACTTTCCCCCCTTTTGCTCTTATTCATTCTCGTCTTTTACTACTGTAATCCCCACTTGTTGGTTTCCTCTCTGTAAAAATCCCCCCCTCCCCCAATCTTTCCTAATGCAGCAGCCAGGCTTGTCTTTTTTTCCCCGCCGCTTTTACTGATGCCTCTATCCCGTTCAGTTTCCCCCTGCATGGTGCCTTTTTTCAGTACAGAAAATTTTAACATAAACTCATCACTTCACACATAAGGGGTCTCCACAGTGGGTGCCCCCCCCTAATCTCCCCCTCCCCTTTTCTTTGTCTACCACCCTAAACGCCTCTCCGCTCTGCACTGATCTAAGAACCAAAAACCTTCAAAATCCGAACCCTCCCATCCCCCCCTCCAAGATTTTGCACGTATTTCACCCCTTTTTTCTGGAACATGTTACCCCCAGGTACAGGGACACTCACAACCCCCACAGTTTTTTTAAGTGCACTCTGAAAACTCATCTTTTTAGAAAGCCTATCAAGAAACCCCCAATTTTTTCAACCCCCAAATTTTTCAAGATTTTTCACTTCCTGCACTTTGGCACCCACAGGCACTTATCGTTTTTTAGATTAATGGGGGAAAAGGCAGGTTTTTATCCACATTTTATGTATACTACCCCCCAATTTATTAACAGGCTGTCCCCCTTTAAAACCCAACACTTGTCAGCCCCCTTTTTTCACCCCAACACCCCAAATAGTGTAACTTTTGCAGCAGGCCTCAAACCTTGGTTCCCCCATTTTCATACTTTTTTTTTTTTTTAAAAGTTTTAAAGTCGGTTTTTGCCCCGGGTTATTTCCCTCATATTGTAAAATTTCTGCGGAATATGTTGGCCTAAAAAAAATAAAAAATTTTTTTTTATTTTTTTATTATTTAAAAATAGAAGGTGTTGTTTAAATGGGTATTATATTGTATTTCCAATAAAGATATACTTTTTTTTTGGCATGCCCCTACCCCTGAAAACTTTTTTAAAAAAAATCTTGCCAAGCTTTTAATAAAGGAAAAAGGAGCTGTCACGTCAGGGGAAAAGGGGCAGTGGGGGCCCTGACTGCCACCCAGCCCACGTCCCTCCCTACTTTTGGGGTGCTGCCCTAGATGGCAGACCCCAACTGGGGCGACAGTCCCTAGCTGCTAATGCCGTGCCGTCAGGGAAAACGCAAAGGGCAAAAAGTTCCGATTCGGTAACGGGGCAATAACGCCAAAGCCACAAACAGAATCCGGAGAAAAAACAGGAAAAAGCCGAGGGCATACACGACGGGAACGAAGTACAAAACGAGTCCAAAACAATCAAGGCAACCAAGGTCAAAAAAAAAGGGGAAAGCAATTCAAAACGCACAAGGAAACAAGGGGGCAACCTATCAAGGCAAAGCTAAAGGGACTGAGCCCTTTTAAATAGTTTTCCCTGGCCCCACCGACCAACAGCTGTTTTGGTGCGGTGTCCGGGCCCTCTGATTGGCCTGACCGGCAAACCCCTTGCTGGAAGCTGCAAGCGTCATCCTGAGCTCCAAGCACACCTCTCCCAGGGGCTCGGTCCAGAAAAATTTTTTTTTAACCCTTACTGGGCTTTTGTCGCACATAAACAAAAATCTCCCCTCCCCTGGACGTAACATACCCCCCTCTTTTGGGGGGGCCAGGGAAACCCCCCCCGGGTTTTTGGGTTTTTTCTCGGGATGAGCCCGGGGAATTCCCCAAAAAAAGGGTTTTTTTTGCATTTATAGATCTACGGGAAACCCCAACCTCTCCCCCGGGACCCTTTTATCCCTTCCAGTGCCCTAAAGACTGTAACAAAGTTTTGCACTCTAGGGAAAACCCCGGTTTTCACAACCTCATACTCCAACCCCCCCCTTAACTTCAACGGAGAAGGAAGGTTTGGGGGGGGGTAACCCGAAGGCACGTACCTCTTCAGGAAGGAGCATTTGCAATACATTATGCAAACGGAAACCAAGGGTAACTTAAGGGGTACCCCCCACAAGATTAATTCGCTCCAAAATGATATGGGGGCCCAAAAAAAGCGCGGTCCACCCCCCCCCGGGACCTTTTAGCGAAGTTTTTGGGTAGACAACCACACCTTTTCCCCAACTTAAACCTCCAGAAAAAAAGACGTCTCTTATTACTTACTCCTTCTGGATGCCCTGGGCTTTTCACCAATTTTTCTTCGAACTTGGGCCCAGACTTTTGCAAATTCGTTAAGGAAACACCCGCCCCACGTGATCAAAGTAACGCCGGCCCATGAGGGTGTCGGAGGGGGAACCCTAGTTTTCAGCAAAACGGCGAAACACCAACAGCTATTTATCCTATTATTTATCGCAACTCAAAAGGGTAAGTATTTAACCCCCATCCCCCTGCTGATCAACAAAACCCGGAAGTTTCTGCGTAACCGGTTTGATTCACTCTCCCCATCTGCCCATTAGTCTCAGGGGAAAAGGAAAGAGGAAAAAGGACAAGTGACCCCCAGAGCCTTACAGAGAGCTCTCCAAAAACGGAGACAAATGAACTCCTCTTTCAACACAATTTTCCCCGGGAAACCCCCATAATTTTTTTTAATGAAAATTTTTTTAATAAAAAGTTCCCCCAGCTTTTTTTGGACACGGTAATGCTTTTAAAAAGGGAAAATCAGATGACACACTTACAAAAAAACGATCAAAACCCCCCAAATTTTGCCAGTGTTACCCTCGAGGTAGGAATTCGTCATAAAACCAAAAGAAATGTGAGTCCTGGCCGGCCCCCGGTATAGGCAAGGGCAAATTTTTCACCAGGAGGCCGATTTTGGGGGCCCTTTGCCTGAGCAAGATTCGGGGGCTTCACATAGGCCCCCACATCACGGGCAAAGAGGGCCACCAATAATTTCGGGGAAATAATTTTTTCTTAGTGCCACCACCCGGGATGTCCAATAATACAGAATCTGAATTCTTTTAAAAAACGTAACCGAAACTGGGGGGGAAAAAACTTTAGAAATGGGGCAATCAAAAGGTCCCATCCCTGGGGGGTCCTTTTCTCAGGGCCAAGGGGGGGGAAGTATGAGCCCAAAAGTCTCTTTGGGGGTAAAAATGAACCCCCCCGATCACCCGAGATTATGATGGCAAGAAATTTCTTGACAAGCTCATTTTTTAACTTTCCCTTAAACCTGGTCTATATTTTAACCCAAAAGTTAAAGCGAGTGAAAAATAATGCCCAAACGGCCTCGAGGGTTTAACCTCTTAGCACTCTCAAAAAAGGTCCCAGTTCTTAGGTCATTAGGCCCCGTGACTTGGTTTTGGGTCACCTTCGGGGAAAGGGCGCCATTCCTCGAATCCCCCCACTTAAACCCAAACTTTTTCTCGGTTCCCAACTCAAACCCCCCTTTCTGCGGGGGAGAATTTACGAGAGAAAAAAGGCACAAGGGGCGGAGATAAGTCAGAGCAGCCCCCCTGAGCAAAAACCCCCTTCTCCAAACTCAGAAGCAACTACCCTCCACCACGAAGGGCTTGGTTATGGTCAGCTTGAACCCACACCGGGGCTGTGACAAAACATGCTTAAATTTTTTTTCGAACCCTCTAAGGGCCTCGGGTTTTTTCCCACTTTAAAATGTATTTACTCCCTTTTTAGTCATATCGCAAAGGCCGGGGAGCACAGAAAAAAAGTTTTTAAATAAATTTCCATAAAAAAATTAGCGAAACAAGGAACCTTCGTCCCCCTTTAGGAGGAAGACGAACCCAATCAAAAATTGCCTGGACTTTTCCCCCGGGAAACCATAGAAATAGTTAGGTGTTTTTAAAATATACCCCGGGGAAGGTACCTCTTAACACCAAAAAACATTTCTCAAGTTTTACAAATAAACATTTACCTTCAAAAAATTTGCGAACCTCCGCAATGTTTTACGTGCGAACCCCCGTCCTGCGAGTAAATCCAAAATGCATCCAGTACACCCATAAACGACCAATAAGTTTCCCGGAAAAAACATTTCAAGGTTTGGAAGACGCGGGGGCATTGCCATAACCCCCAAAAGCATAACAAGGTATTAATTTAAACCCTTCCCCGGGGATTAAATGCTGCTTTCCCTTCGTCCCCCCCCCTTTAATCCCAATCAAATTATAAGCCCCCCTCAGGGCCCCCAATTAGAAAACCACTTGGTCCCCCCGAATCGATTAAAAAAAGCGGGGAATTAAAGGAAAAAGGGTATTGGGTTTCTTACCGTTACCTTTTTCAGTTCCCGGTAGTCAATACATGGACGGAGGCTACCATCTTTTTTTTTTTAACGAAAAAGAACCCCCACCCATAGGGGAACAGAGGGGCGGGTATGACCCCCTTCTGTAGACTTTTGCTATAAAACGCCTTTCCCCTAGCAATCTTTTGACCCCCACGAATTTAATTTTTCCCCTGCCCTTGGGGAAAATTTCCCCCCGCAATGTTCAATGCACAATCGTAGGGCCTATCGGGGGCAATTGCTCAACTGAAAAACTTAGAAAAAAACCCCCAGCTAAATCACGAATAAAGGCAGGGAATCTGCTCTATTCCATATTTCCAAGATGACTGGGAAACATTTTTTAACACATGCTTAAAACCCCCTGATAGTTCCCAACTTCCATCAAAACACTGGGTTGTGTTTTTGAAGCCCGGCAGCCCCCATACCACCCCCGCGGTAAGCCCTCCAAAAGATAAACAGAGTAAAAACATCTCCCCTATGCATAGACCCACCAGCATCCAAGCCAGGAGTGCAATGTTTGGAAATCCCCCCCTTGCCCAACGGGGTAAATCTATCCCCAACTACCTTTTCACTGAAACTGATAGGGACCTCCGGGGGAAAGGCCCCCAAACCTTAACAAAAGATGGCAGCCACAAAATTAAGGCCGCTCCCGAATCCACAAAGGGGACCCCCAGAACCAGACTGGAAAGTATGAAATCTTAACGGAATAATAAATTTTTTCGACACCCTAGGGAAATACCTGTTTGCCTAGGTGACCTTCCCCCGAGTCCCCTAGGCTTGGATTTTTCCGGTGGGCCTTCTTTCTTGGACACCACTGGGTGACCTTCTCCCCCAAATACAGGGGCCCGAGTGCGGGAGGGGTTCCGCGGTACTTTAACGTGCCCCCCAAAGGGGCCCCAAACTGGGTGGGCCCCCCTCCAAGGTTTTCTCTCCCTCCCACTGGTTCAGGGGTGGGGGCAAACGGAGCATCGGAGTGAAGGGGGCAACGGGGTAAGT
>JAODAL010068441.1:0-16806 GCA_025379985.1 Phyllomedusa bahiana
ATCCCAACAGATACACTGATAATGTAAATGCATGAGTTATACAGATGAAATTACTATTACCCTAGATACAATTTTTAAACTGGACTTTAGGCAATACTATATTAGTCATGTGATACAGTGGACAATTGATATGTTTGTATAATGGTCCCACTTGCCTTCTCTGCTGCAGACAATGATAAGAGGATTGGCAGAGGGGGTAGCTGCTGAAAAGGTGAGATAGGTATTAGAGAGATGAACGAAAGAGGGCGACCAGCATAAAGAGAAAGAAGCAGAAATGTAGAAGTTTATTCATGTTCTGCTGCCCGGGGTTTATTGTAGTTTGCTGACGA
Source organism: Phyllomedusa bahiana (assembly GCA_025379985.1). Classification (NCBI taxonomy): domain Eukaryota; kingdom Metazoa; phylum Chordata; class Amphibia; order Anura; family Hylidae; genus Phyllomedusa; species Phyllomedusa bahiana. The sequence goes on from JAODAL010068441.1 coordinate 330, forward strand.
CTCAACTCTGCCTCCTCCTTGGTGCTTCACGAGATTGTACAAGGTGGGACACGGCAGGGAGAAGAGCATTAAAGAAAAAAGTCTCTTCCAACATCCCAGCCATAATATGGAAACCCCCAAAACTATGGCCCCCTTCCTGAGATGCAGGGGAAGGCGCTCTAGGCAGTTAACTACCTCTGACCACCCAGTTTACTGGCCATGGTGCCACCTGTGAGTCTGGTGTCAGGCTTCACCGAGGAGTGGAGTCTGGGGAGTCACTGGACTTCATCTTCACCTTCAGCCAATGCAAATTGGATTGGACGCCACTGCAGGAAACTCCCAGGTCACTACCAAGGACAAGGTCACTTGCAGTGACAGCTGACGTGCAGGTGAGGTACAGGAGGGTTAGGCAAAGACATAGGTCACAAGGGGAGGTGAGTGCAGGAGGCGTTCTGTCATGGTCGAGGTGAATGGGCAGGGGTCGGGACAGGGGGGGAGGCAGTTGTGAAAGCATCATAGTAGCCAGGGGTCAACACGAGAAAATTGCACGTGTAACTTCCACACAGAACACATTAAGTGCACCAACTATGTGACAAAGGTCTGGAGCAATCCGTGTCCCGCTGTTTAAAGTGTTTGCCATGGCCGTGACTTATATGTCAAAGGGGATTCCCCCGCTCCATTTGAGTAAAACAGTTTTCTACATGCCTGTAAAAGCCGGGGAATATCTTGCGTTGCTGGGGGCCCTGAGTAGCCCCAAAGCTGTCTGTTCCGGAAGACTGCTGTCAGGGCACACTGTGTGTTACCCCAACAGCAGCCTGTGTATCTGTTCACAAGCATTATAGGAAAGAGGGGAAAGCTAAGGCCTCTATTGGATGAAACAGGAAAGAAGCATAACTCATCTGCATAAAGCTGTTTCAGGGTTTTGCCCCTCATCAGTGCAGAGTAGAGTTTGCTTTTTTTGGGGTGGGGGGGCAGATGTTTTTTGATATTTTTCCAGGTGTATTTTTGCCCAAAATCTAGGGACCAGTGGGTGTCTGTATTTTGTGTTGGGTACCTGAAATGTGGTGTGCAGCCCGCCCAATCAAATAATAGAGGAGTCAAAGGCTGTAAGACAGCATGGTGCACCACACAAAACTGTATAAATGGACCCGTATCGCCTTATCTTAAACTATGAAGTACTTTTTTTCACATGAATTTTATTTCAAAGCATTGTATTAAATGAAACTGAATATTTTTTGAATTCAAGGTTACATTTGAGATAGTGAATGGTCGTGAGTGACATCTAGAGTTAACTGTGGGAATATGATATATAGAGTGAAGGTTATTTCATAATAACATTGTAAAATTTTAAAATTCATCAACAGTTAAAATATCAGGAAGTAATTTACATAATATTGACAAAGAAACCCTGTAACAATGGGTCTATACATTTCTTAGTTTCCATTTCTCTATTCCTCCTCTTCCAAGAGCAATGCATGTTCTATTGTTTGTCTATATACTGAAGCTTAGGAGGATTTTTTGTTTGTTTTTTTTTACAAAAAAATGTATTTTCTAATAGTGCTAATTGAATGCACCAAACAAATGTATTCATGAGGAAAAACAAACTATCTGTGGAAATGGAAAAACAAAATACTTGGGCAATTTTGGGGGGTTGAATTATGGAATTCAATAGGTAAAATAAATATATTATCATCATTCTACTGTTCCTTTTAATTCAAACCAAACCAAATGTATAGTAGAACAGTTCTATTACATTTTACCTATTTAAATAAATTAAATAAAAATACTTAAAAAATAAAAATTTGTTTTGCATGGCTATTCATATTTATAATGGCACTTTGCCGTGAGTAATAATTTAATAAGAATCACAGCTTGGTAGAGATAGAGCATTGTAATTGGGGTCAGTGATGTGACCAAAGGAACAAACAGCCACCTATGCTCTTTTACAAGTTCCCCCTTGTTGGGTGCACATAGCAGCTCTTCTACATAAGCTTAATAGCGCTACCCAAGACGCAAACTCCAATTGTAATTCTCAAGTCGGAAGCCACCAACAAAATTTGTAAAAATGCCCCCTGTTAAAGAGGTTTTCTCACCACAATAATAAGTTAATATGTAGGGAAAGGTAAACGAAGACTATTACCAAATACATTTGTAACGGGTGAGCGGGTAGAGGACCCGCAGGACCCTGTCTGGCTTGCTTCAAGGGGTCGTGACTAAGCTGCCATCAGGTATCGTCACAGAACCTTTGATGGTAAGGTTGGCTTACCCTGACGGCTGCCAGGTGCGACCTCAGAGCAGTCCCCAGTAGTGACTAGGCGGGTCAGAAGTGCCAATGTTAGGCACCAACAGAAGTATGGATACAGCAGAGTAGTGTAGAGACGTGCAGGTACAGAAATGAACAGACAAGAGACAGATCTAAACAGACATACAGATCAAATAGATATCAAGGGGAAGGCCAGACGGAGGACAAGGTGTAAAACATGAACAGTCAGGACACAACAGCAAAAACATGACAGGAAACAAAGCAGAGAAACAAGCTAGAACACTGGCTATGAACTAAGGCACACAGTGACAAGGAAACAACAGGCACCTGGCAAGACCTCAGACATAAGAACAAGGCAAGGAAACTCACAGACAGAGACTCAGACAGACATATGGCAGCAGACAAACAAATAACTTGAAGGATCCAACAAGGACAGCAACATGACACAAAGGGTATGTTCAAACGGATTATTAAGGCACGCATTTCGCCGCATGTTGCGCTTTATATGCAGCGAAATGCGCGCCGCAATTACGGTAATCCATAGCTCTCATAGAGAGCTATGGATTACGCGTCATCTCCCCAAGCGTACAATACGCGCGGGGGGAGAATTGACATGTTAATAGTTCACGCGCCACGTACAATGCATGTCAATGGGGTCGGCGAGCCCCCCAAGCTTTGGAATTACACGCTGATTAGCCGCAATAAGCCGTCTGGACATACCCAAACACTAACAAGGATCAGGCCGGGAGTGTGGGGAAGAGCAGGCTTATAGCCAAACAGGTGGAAGGAGATTTTTAGAGGAAGCCCAACCCCGCTGCACACTGTGGGAATAAATGAGAGCAGGATGTGGCCATGTTTCTCTATAGAGCAAGAGGGAAATAGGGCAGCAGCCACAAGATGGGGGAGCAGCAAGACTAGTATGGGGAAAATGTGCACAGCAACCGCAATCAGATAGACAGGCAAGCAGCGGGAAGTGAAGACAGGTGAGTTCACAATGATAGCAGCACTGAAACAGGAACCTGAACTGCGACAAAAACATAGGCACATCCACGGCTCTCAGCAGAGACCGCACAGAATGGGGGACCGCAGCATGGACTGTGACAACATTGCTGTTTTGATTCTGTTTGCTCAGGAGATAAAGAAGATTATATCTCCTCTTAGAGCACACAAGCTTCTCTGGCTATTGATCACCTCTCCCCACCTCCCTCTTCTTTGTCTCTAATTTATCCAGTTTGATTATAGTGAGTCATTACCTGCAGTGTCTCAACTCTAGCAATGGGGTTTGTTTACTTAACTAAATGACAAACTTTCTCCCTTTTAGAGCTATGTGGCCTTTAGCACTACAATTTATAAATCTCCTGCACTTATGTGAGTGTAATAGGAATAGCTAGGAACAGCAGAGCTGATATGTCAAACACTGCTCTAGACCCACCCACAGTCTTACTTGGAAGTGTGAGTCTAAAGCTGGCTGTGGCTCTGTGAAACTGCATGGTGAGATGAAAACCACTTTCACTACTTATTGCTCTACGATTCACTGCATTCTATGGGACCTGACCCCTATAATCCTTGACCCATTTTGGGGGCTCCAGGATCAGGTTGCTTCTCAACATCCTAACAGAGGCAACGTGTGCCATATATCACTAGTGAAAACCAGCAATCCTCTTTCCATTATAGATCTCTGTGCTTGTCTGAAGGTTGGATGCTTCATTGAGTACCTGACTGATTTAATCTGCAACAAGTTGGACATGTCTTGGTCAACATGGACCATCTGGGACTCTTATGTTGCTACCTTACCCCTATAAATGGTTGTCTACTTGCCTGCTTACTCCCCCTATGTGACTGTGAGGCCATGTGTTTTTTTTTTCTACTACTATTACTTCAGAGACACTTGTGGAGTTGTGCATTTCTCTTTGGTCTGGATTTTCCAGGGTTTTCCTCTGTATTTGTTGATGAAAAACCAGCACTATCTGTATTTTATTTTGAGTGGAAGCGGTAGATGTGGCCTCTTATAGATTTAGCATTGTGGACCAAATGCTTCAAGTTATTCTTCAAGGTGTTGGAGCTGTCCAGTCAACCACCCATACTAGGCCTACCTGAAGGTGGGTAGTGACTCTGTTGAGTCACAGGCAGGATTGGTGTATGGTTGCGCTGGGGAGCAGAATCTAAGGAGCAGCTGGTCTTCATCCTGCAATGAGGCTTGGACTTTGCTGCAGGATACCCCCAGATCACCACCCCCTATGCAGTCTTCCATGGCAATGGCTTTCATCGATTATTCAGTACAGGAGCAGCAATCAGTAGGTACAGTCAGTTTGTAGCTTTTCATAGGATGACTAAATTACTCACCTTTAATTATAACAGAACAGTTTTGGCAAGAGAGGCATGCACCCCACAACTAACAGATTGCATATCAGACAGCACTATATGACGACCAATTGTTACGCCTTCTTAATAAATAAATCTAGGGTAGTGGTGGCATAGTGCACCGTAATGAGGACCACTCCTTCGAAAAGCTATGTTATTCGGGATAAGGGGTTCTTCACATGTATCTCTAGCCAGGTTATTTACATATTTTAGTGCCCTTGTAGTGACCTTTGTGTTGGACAAACATTATGCAGCTTTAAAGTCCGGCTGTGCCAACATACAGTAGACCACAAATCAGACTGTGTAGAACTAGAATTGTGAAGGTAGATGCTACGGATGCTAAAACTGAGGAAGAAAATAGATGACAGTTAAGTAACTGCCAGACATTTATTGAAGGGAAACATAGGGTGACATGCATGGACGGGGCTGCGCCAGATATCTGGCATCCAGGGCCGGACTGGGAATAAAAATCAGCCCTGGCACAAAGCCCCCAGCAGTCCACATACAATATCCGCTTAAAAAATGCCCCTTGTTCTCGCACCTCGCAAATTTCTAAAAATAAAATACCACTATAAAGCTTTGGGTTTCACACAGAGTGTTCTTGATGTGTTTTTGGTGCGCTTTTGTGCAGAAAGGCAGAGCAGTTAATGCTGTACATTTCTGCACAAAAACCGCTCCGTGTGAAAGCCCCTTACACACAAGCAAGAAAGAAATAGTGGTGCAGAGAAACCCCTCATCACAGAGTCAGGTGTGCACTTGCTTTACAATCAGGGACAAGCCTACACTGACACTACATAAGCACCAACATAACCTACAACCCCACCAATCACATCCCCAGTAGTCAGGTCACCATCACATGAATACAGCACTGACTCAACACAGAAGTAAAATGACCCCCGACAGCAGGGACTCACAGGAGACGTCATCTCTGATGGGAGTTGTTCTCTTCTCCTTTTCTTCTCCTTCTGGTCCAAACCTCCATGACGTCTTCCTGATGAGTCGTTCCCTTCCATTTCTTTCCCCCGTCCGTACAGCATGCATTGTCTTCTTCTAGTGGTACTACTCGTTCCTGTAAAATTTTTACCACAAATACATAATAGGCGCCTCTCTTTTCCAGCACTTTCCTATCAATTCCCCAAACAGCGAAAAATGAGAAATTAAAAAATTTCAGATAAGTGGCATGTAAATAGGTAGACCCCCATTAGGTACGTAAACAGGGCCTTCCTCCATTAATTTGGTAGGTACACGAGGCCTACCACTATAATTAGCCCCCAGTAATTTAGCCGGGTTTAGCTAGGGTTGCCCCCAGAAAATCAGCCATGTAGTAGGCTGCCCCCAGTAATCAGCCAGGTAGCTAGGGCTGCCCCAGTAAACAGCCAGGTAGGGTAGGGCTTGCCCCCAGTAACTAGCCAGGTAGGGCCAGTAATTAGCCAGGTAGGGCCAAATAAAATTAGCCAGCTAGGGACAGGCGCAGTAAATAGCCAGCTAGGGCCAGTATGTAGGCAGTCATTAGCCAGCTAGGGCCAGTATGTAGGCAGTCATTAGCCAGCTAGGGCCAGTATGTAGGCAGTCAGGGCCAGTATGTAGGCAGGAAGGGCCAGTATGTAGCCAGGCAGGGCTAGTATGTAGCCAGGCAGGGCCAGTATATAGACAGGGCCACTTATAGGTAGACAGGGCAGGCATATAGGCAGACAGGGCAGGTATACATCTAGACAGGGCAGGTATACAGCTTGACAGGGCAGGTATATAGCTAGACAGGGCAGGTATATAGCTAGACTGGGCAGTATATAGGTAGACAGGGCAGATATACAGGTAGACAGGGCAGGTTATTACAGCTTGACAGGGCAGGTATATAGCTAAGACAGGGCAGGTATATAGCTAGACAGGGCAGTATATTAGCTAGACAGGGCAGGTATACAGGTAGGGCAGGGCAGGTAAATAGCCAGACAGGGCAGGTTTATAGCTAGACAGGGCAGGTATATAGCTAGACAGGGCAGTATATAGCTAGACAGGGCAGGTATACAGCTAGACAGGGCTGGTATAAAGCTAGGCAGGGAAGGTATAAAGCTAGACAGGGCAGTATATAGCTAGACAGGGCAGGTATACAGCTAGACAGGGCAGGTATATAGCTAGGGCAGGGCAGGTATACAGGTAGACAGGGCAGGTATATAGACAGGGCTGGTATATAGCTAGACAGGGAAGGTATACAGGTAGACAGGGATGGTATATAGCTAGGCAGGGCAGGTATACAGGTTAGACGGGCTGGGTATATAGCTAGGCAGGACAGGTTAGCCAGGGTGGTTAAAATAGCTAGGCAGGACAGGTAGCCAAAGGGTGGTTATAGCTAGCCAGGAAGGTAGCCAGGGCTGGTACATAGCTAGGCAGGACAGGTGGCCAGGGCTGGTATATAGCTAGGCAGGGCAGGTAGCCAGGGCTGGTAGAAAGCTAGGCAGGGCAGGTAGCCAGGGCTGGTATATAGCTAGGCAGGGCAGGTAGCCAGGTCTGGTATATAGCTAGCCAGGACAGGTAGCGGGGCAGGTATATAGCTAGACAGGGTGGGTTTTTAAACTAGACAGGGAAGGTATACAGGTAGACAGGGATGGTATAGAGCTAGGCAGGGCAGGTATACAGGTAGACAGGGCTGGTATATAGCTAGGCAGGGTAGGTAGCCAGGGCTGGTATATAGCTAGGCAGGACAGGTAGCCAGGGCGGGTATATAGCTAGGCAGGGCAAGTAGCTAGGGCTGGTAAATAGCTAGGCAGGACAGGTAGCCAGGGCTGGTATATAGTTAGGCAGGGCAGGTAGCCAGGGCTGGTATATAGCTAGGCAGGGCAGGTAGCCAGGGCTGGTAGATAGCTAGCCAGGACAGGTAGCCGGGCAGGTATATAGCTAGACAGGGCTGGTATATAGCTAGACAGGGAAGGTATACAGGTAGACAGGGATGGTATATAGCTAGGCAGGGCAGGTATACAGGTAGACAGGGCTGGTATATAGCTAGGCAGGACAGGTAGCCAGGGCTGGTATATAGCTAGGCAGGACAGGTAGCCAGGGCTGGTATATAGCTAGCCAGGACAGGTAGCCAGGTGGTATTATAACTAGGCAGGACAGGTAGCCAGGGCTGGTATTTAGCTATGCAGGACAGGTAGCCAGGGGTGGTATAAAAGTTAGGCAGGGGAAGTAGCAGGGTTTGGGATTTTAGCTAGGCAGGGCAGGTAGCCAGGGCTGGTATATAGCTAGCAGGACAAAGGGAGCCGGGCTGGTTTTATGTTAGGCAGCGCAGGTATACAGGTAGACAGGGAAGGTATACAGGTAGACAGGGATGGTATATAGCTAGTCAGGGCAGGTATACAGGTAGACAGGGCTGGTATATAGCTAGGCAGGACAGGTAGCCAGGGCTGGTATATAGCTAGGTAGGACAGGTAGCCAGGGCTGGTATATAGCTAGGCAGGACAGGTAGCCAGGGCTGTTATATAGCTAGGCAGGACAGGTAGCCAGGGCTGGTATATAGCTAGGCAGGACACTTAGCCAGGGCTGGTATATAGTTAGGCAGGGCAGGTAGCCAGGGCTGGTATATAGCTAGGCAGGGCAGGTAGCCAGGGCTGGTATATAGCTAGCCAGGACAGGTAGCCGGGGCTGGTATATAGCTAGCCAGGGCAGTAGTTTTTTAAAATAAGTAAAAACAATACTTACCTGAAGTCTCTGCTTCTGCTTCCTCTTCTGTCTTCTTCCCCGGAGGCCGCCGGCAGCAGTGTGCGGAACGCGGAGCGGGCGCGAAATGATGTCATCATATCACGTGCCTGCCTATGGCCTGCTGGGAGCTAACAGACGGGATCAGTAGATCCCAGATGTTCAGCCTCGACTGCTGCTTGCACCGCACGGTGCATGCGGCGGCCGTGATGGCTGCATGGCTGGGTCAGTGACCCGGCCGTGCAGCCATGTGGCGAGGGGGGGCCTGTCGGTCCCCTGCCACAGGGGTTCCGGGTCGCTGATGCGACCATTGCGGCCCCTGTAGCGCGCCCACAGAAACCCGGGCTGGGACTCGGGGCCCACCGGGGGGAACACTGGTCCCCTCGGTGGGCGATCCGAGCTGGCCCTGCGGCCCGGACCCCAGCGGCCCGCCGGGCAAATGCCCGGTTTGCCCTATGGCCAGTCCGGGCCTGCTGGCATCTTTTCAGCCCGATATCAGGTGCAGCCCTGTTCGCTACATTTGTAAATGTCCCGCATGCCACTCCGGGGTGCATTACATGGTGCCCATGGTACTTTAAAAAGTGCCTAATTTTTGGGGCGGCGTGTAATAGAACCATAGCAAAGCTGTAGATTTTTAGCTTTGTTACAGCATTTCTAGGCACAAGTGGTTTACCCCTTCCAGAAATGTCAGACAAGTGCTAGAATGCTAAGTGCTATAGCAGGTTCATAAATCAGGTGCATTCTAGGCTATTATTGTGTACATGGAATTTGGCAATAACACCCCAAATGTCATGCATGACGCCCATCATGTTTGTGACCTCAAATGATTAGTGTTAGGAAATTATAGATGACAATATTATTCCAAAGTGAGGTCTATTAGATTACCCATGAAATTGTCATTTGAATGCATTTTTATGAGACATAATAGGCAATAAGCTTTGCTGGGATTATGTGTATTTTGTTCCACCTACCAAGACACACATATTGTGGTCTATTTGTTATAGATATTTTGTATTTGTTAAATTGTTATCATTTTTGTGCACTTGAGTTTCCCTCTTCAGGTTGGCAGCGCATGCACATATGGTTGTGAGGATCCAGTTTTACCATCGTTAGCATGGGCATAAGATAAAGCCCTTTAAACTGCTATTCAAGACAGACATGGTAAATATGAATGTCTATATGTTTGATTGACTTCTTATCCCAGGCTGTTTATACTATGTTCATGTTTTTAAAAGTGTTTGGGTTTAGTATTTATGGATAATTATGTTCTAGCAGATATATAAGGTCATTATGTTTGCTGTAACGCCGAACATGGCTGAAACCACTTTGAATTTACCGGCATGAATTGCAGACTCTACACTAGGTCTGGTCCCTCACCTTCTGTCACCCCCTTCTCCATTGTAGATTGTAAGCTCTCGCGGCAGGGTCCTCTCTCCTTCTGTATCAGCTATTTGGTGTTATTGTATTTGACTTATATTATGTACCTGAACCCCTTGGCTAAAATAATAATAATAATAATAACAATAATAATAATAATAATAATAATAATAATAATAATAATAATAATAATAGTAATAACCATGGGTTATAATTACTCCAAACCCACATTTGTAGCCCTGAGGTTTTAATACAGGAATTTTTGTTGCATCATAACTTGTATCAAGAGTGTGTCTTCTGTTGTGGAGTGATTCATTTTCCTCAAATTAGCCCATTAGATATCCTCAACATATCAGTAAATTGATGGGGAAAATGTAAAAAAAAAATGGGAGGAAATTGTGTTAAGTGGTAAATGAGTGGTGGTGTGGATGAATGGAGGTGTGGATGAATGGAGGTATGGATAAATGGAGTTTTGGATGATTGGAAGTGTGAATGTATGGAAGTGTGGATGAATGAAAGTGTGAATGCGTGGAGGTGTGAATTTATGGAGATGTCGATTAATGCAGGTGTCGATGAATGGAGATGTGGATGAATTGAGGTGTGGATGTATGGAGGTGTGGATGATTTGAGGTGTGGATGATTGGAGGTGTGGATGAATTGAGGTGTGGATGTATGGAGGTGTGGATGATTTGAGGTGTGGATGATTTGAGGTGTGGATGATTGGAGCTGGGGATAAATGGGAAGGTGGATGAATGGGAAGGTGGATGAATGGAGGTGTGTATGAATGGGAGGGTGATTGAATGGAGGTGTGGATATTAGGGATGAGCGATATTATCGACAAAAGTTGAAATCGCCATGATTTTTAGGCTGATCGGAAATTTCCGATCATGCGATATTTAAGGTGACAATCTTACAGATAATCTATCACTATTGCGCCATTTTCAGCGTTTCCTGTCATTTTGGCGGCCAGCAAATCAGCTCTGAGGATAGTGGGGGGTGAGAAGGATGTACAACATCACGACTTTGTGTTGTATGGATCTCATTGGCTGCAAAAATCACATGACCTCGTTTTATCTATGCTGCTGCATTTCCTGTTTGAGCTCATTCTCTGTCTATGCCTCTTCACAGCAGGACGTCTCTGTCTGCGTTTAAACCAATAGCTGTTGTAACAGCTCTGATAGTCACTTCTAATACAAGAAACCATCTCCGTACAGCTTAGAATAGAGTTAGATTAGAGAATTGCACTTGTAGCCGGGTGTGTAGCCGCAGGGATGCGGGGGGGGGGGGGGGAGAGGGACGGTAGCAGGAGAAGCTTTTGAAATGAAGGGAGATATTTTGCAGCTCAGTGTGTTCTGTGATCTTCAATTGAAAAATAATTGTTTTCTACCACTTTTTGGGCCAGCAGACCTCTGCTGGCAGTTTAAATTGTCCCTGTGTTTTCAGTTCTATTGCAATCACTGCGTGTCAGTGTTCAATAAAACCGGCATAACTTCTGCCTATAACTTTTAAATAGTTTTAATGAAGTCTGTGCATCTCAGTTTGGCGCAAAAAGTCCAGTTGTACGAATATTGTGTTATACATATTTCCTAGTAAATTACGCCTGTAGTCAGTGGTGTAAGGGCTACCATATTAATCCATATAAAACTTAAATACTCTTATTTCAGTCTGTGTGTCTGTTTGGTGCAAAGAGCTCAGTTGTACACATATTGTGTTATACATATTTGATAGTAAATTATGCCTGTTGTCAGTGGTGCGAAGGCCGCCATATTAATACATATAACATTTACAGACTCGTTTTTCTGGCACTTTTTAATCTGTGGATCATGCAGGTTTGAGGGTCATGCTGCCTTTCAGGACAGGGATAGTCAATGTCCAGTTTCTATTAATATGTCACTCTTTTCTGTAAGGAAGGGCCTTCACCGACTATCAAATACCAGCAACACAATAGGATTATCCCATATCCTTTCAACAACTTCAACATGTATACAATGTTGCCATAATGCAAAGCGCAATTGTTGCTACATTCTCATATAATATGTAAATGAATTCCAGCAGACAACTCACTGCGTGATCATATACTTTATCTTCAACCATTAGTGAATAGTGTGTGACTTTTTTCTGTGACTCTTGTTACATAGTTACATAGTTAGTACGGTTTAAAGAAGACACGTGTCCATCAAGTTCAACCAAGGGTGGGAAAAATGTGGGTGAGGGAGAGAGACAAGGACTTTAAGCCCAGCCTCACCACTGGTTAATCCCCTGGAACCCACAAGGCAAGAAGCAATCTGCTCCAGTGGAGATCATATCTCTGACCCCAGAGCCGCCACCAGCCAGGATCCAGAATTTACATAGCTACATACGCATTAATATTCTTTAGTTCCAGGGTAGATATCTAAGCCTTTCTTGAAACTCTCTACAGTTCCTGCTGTGACCAGCTCCTCAGGCAGGCTATTCCACAGATTCACATTTCTTACAGTGAAGAACGCTCTTCTCCTCTGGAGATTGAATCCTTATTTCTCTAGTCGAAGAGAATGTCCCCTTGTCTTTTGAGGGAGCTTCACTTGAAATAATTTTTTCTCCATACTTTTTGTAGAGACCATTAATATATTTAAAATAAATTTTAAACATGTCCCCCAAAGCCGTCTTTTCTCAAGACTAAATAAGTTCAATTCTACCAACCTCTCCTCATAACTAAGATGCTCCATTCCTCTTATAAGTTTGGTTGCTCGTCTTTGTACTCGCTCTAGCTCCATTACATCTCTTCTATAAACTGGGGCCCAGAACTGAACAGCATATTCTAAGTGAGGGCGCACCAATGATTTGTAACAGCGGGAGAATTACATCTTGTCCCGCGAGTTCCAGGCCTCTTTTAATACACGCCAATATCTTACTTGCCCTAGAGGCAGCTGATTTACATTGCATGCTGTTCTGTAGTCTATAATATACAAGAATGCCCAGATCTTTCTCAACAAGTCATTCTCCAAGTTTTTCTCCCCCTAGGACATATGATGCCTGTAGATTATTTCTACCCAGATGCAGAACCTTACATTTATCCACATTGCATCAGTGTGTCCAGGTCTGTTGAAATTTATGAAGCATCTTCCATAGATTGCATTTAACCCTGCATAGTTTTTGGTGTCAACTGCAAAATCAAACCGTCTATTGATCCCTTCCACTAATCGTTAATAAATACATTAAATAAGAAAAGGACCTAAATTTTGAGCCCTGCAGCACTCCACTTCCCAAACCGGGGGGGAAAATCAGAGTAGGAGGGCCCTTTTCCCCACTCTTGAGTACAAATCCAGCAGCCCGTTTTTGATTTCCAAATTTTTCCCCACTGTTAAACTCTAAACCCCAAAGGATTCAAAATTTTCCTAAAAAACGCTTTAAAGCGGGGCAGGGGGCAAACCCTTTTCAAATCTAAAAACACCCAATTTTCCACAGCTGCCCCCCTATCCCCGGGCTTCACTCTCCCCTTTATAAAAACCCCGACAGATTTGGGCTGAAGGGTTCTGTCGTTTGTAAATCCATGTGGGGAATCACAAAAAATAATTTTGTTTTTTCAACATACTCCTGTATATAGGGCCCTTTTTTCCCCTCAAAAAAAATTTTTTCCCCCAAAAAGATGTTTTTAAAATTACTGGGCTATAATTACCTGGGCAAACTTGGAACCTTTTTTGAAAATGGGAAAAATACATTTGCCTTGCACCAGTCTCCTGGTACTATAAACCCGTCACCAGGGAATTTTAAATATCAAGTACTGGGGGACAGAGATAAAACCGGGGTTTAGCTCTTTAAGAAATCTTTGGGAAAATGCCATCGGGGCCTGGAAACCCTTTTTCACATTTTATTTAAAAAAACTTTGGCTTAGCTTTTTCTAAACTGAGCCCAAATTTAAAAAATGCAGATATGTATTAACAAATACTGGCACCACCTAATCGCACTTTTGGCCCCCCCCCAATAGGCCCCCATTTTTAATATTCATGGAGTCTAAAAAAAGGGGTATGTCCCCCCAAAGGGTTGGGGGCATAGCAAATGTTGGGGGCCAATATTCAAAAAAAGGGGTCAAAAAGTGAAACCAGGGGAAAAATATGGCCAGTAAGTTAAACCCCTTTTTTGTAGGTAAAATGTTTGAAGGGTTTTTCCAAGATGCTATCCTGGAGTATCTCACTGAAAATAAATGTATAAAGCTGTTTCGCATGGGGTTCCCTGAGGACGTTTCCCGTTTAGGGGCTAAACTCATCAGTTCTTAGGGAAGTCAGTGTAACGGACGGGGTTAGGCACTGGATGTCATATATCTAAATTTTTCAAGCATTTGATACGGTCCCACTAAAAGGTTGGTAATAAAATGAAATGCTTGGACTGGGGGAAAATGTGTGAAATGGGTAAGCAACTGGCACATGAAGAAAACAAAGGTAGAAATTTAAACGGGTACATACCAGAGGGATCGCGTTACTAGCGGGGTACCAAAAGGGTCAGTATTGGGCCCTATCCCTTTAAACTTTTTTTCATTAATGATTTACACGGGGAATACACAGTAGAATACGACTTTGAGACATACAAACTCGTAAAGAAATAAAACACAAAGAGGAAAATATTTATTACAAAAAGGACTGGAAAGTTGGAGGCCGGGGGAGGGAAAAAGCAGTGAGGGTTTTAAAATTTATAAATGCAAAGGTTATACATGGGGGGAGAAACCCTTTCATATTACATGTTAAAAAGGGAAAAAAACTGGGTAAAAGGACATGGAGAAGGGTTGGGAATCCTGGTGGCAGTAAATTAATTTTGCAGCCATGTCGGCAGCACACCAAAACAAATAGGTATGGGGTGCATTAAAAAGGGGGAAAGGTACATATGGAAATTATTCTCCCCTTATACTTCACGGGTTTGACCACACTGGAAAAATTGTGTACAGTTTGGGCACCAGTGGGAAAGGAAAGACATTGTAGAGCTTGAACAGTACAAAGGCGGGCAACAAAAATAAAAAAGGGCGGGGGGGGACTACAAAAAACCCCAAAAAAATTTGGCAAGTTAGGGGTTATTTAGTTTAGAGAAAAGACGGGTTTCGGGGGGGGCATAATAAATATTTTTAAATACATCAAAGGTCAATATAGAGATCTCTCCGAAGATGTATTTATACACAAGGCTGTATCTAGAACAAGGGGGCATCCTTTACTGCTTGAGGAACGAAAGTTTCTACATAAACATAGAAAGGGTTCTTTACTGTAAGAGCAGTGAGACTATGGAATTCTCTGCCAGAGGGACTGGTCAGGGGTGAATTCACTAACAGAGTTTAAAAAGGGTTTGGATGCATTTCTGGAGCGTATAATATAAACAAGTTATAGTGACTAGGATTGAGGAGGGGGGGTATTGATCCAGGGATTTTTCTGATTGCCAGATTGGAGTCGGGAAGAATTTTTCCCTAAAATGAGGACAATTGGTTTTCTCCCTCTGGATCAACACCTTAGCACAACAGGCTGAACTAGATGGACGACTTGTCTTTTTTTAGCCTTACAAACTATGAAACTATGAAACTATGAAACTACTATTTCATTGATAGTATATACTGAGCTGAAGAACCTATTTAGTACCTCTGCCTTCTCATGGTCACCAGTGACCAGCTCCCCATCATAGTTTTTTAAGGGTCCTACTTGCTCTGACTTTGGCTTTTTGGAATTTATATGCTTAAATAATTTCTTGGGGTTAGTCTTGCTGTCCTTGGCCACCTCCCTTTTTCATTTTGAATTTTAGCTGTTTTTATCACTTTTTTACAGATTTTATTAAGCTCTCTAAAATTTTTTCAAAGGCTGATACCGACCCCTCTGACTTAAATTTTTTATGCCCTTTTTTATTGTTTATTGCCCTCTTAACAGAAGGTAGAGCCATGTTGGTTTTAGTTTTAGTCGCCTATACTTGTTACCCCTAGGAATATATTTTGCAATAAATTTCCCCAAAGTATATTTAAAGCTCCCCCCATTTGGCTAACAGAGACTAGGGGAGGATATGTAGGGGAAGCAGCGCTGTGGAGAGCTTTATGGGTGAGAGTGCTGAGTTTATTACGTATCCTGTACTGGATGGGCAACCAGTGCAGTGATGACACAGGGTAGAGCATCATTTTAGCGGCTGGAGAGAAAGACAAGCCTGGCTGCTGCATTTTTGGACAGATTGGAGAGGGAGAGTTTGCAGAGAGGAGGGCCGATAAGCAAGGAGTTGCAGTAGTCCAAAACGAGAAAGAATAGAGCATAATGAGAGTTTGAGTCGTTTCCACAGTGAGAAATGGACGGATTTTGGAGATATTCTTGAGGTGCAGGTTTACAGGAGCAGGCAAGGGATTGGATAATTTGGGGGGAAAAGGGGCAGATCAGAATCAATAAAACCCCTAGACAGCGGGCCTGCTGCCTAGGAGAAATGGTGGTACCACATACAGAAACAGAAATAGCAGGGGGGGGTGGGTTAGTAGATGGCGGAAAGACAAGAAGTTCGGTCTTAGTGAGGTTTTGTTTCAGATGGAGAGAGGGCATGATGTCAGAGACAGCGGACAAACAGTCCAAATGGTGTTTTGTAGCAAGGCTGGAGTGATGTCAAGGGAGGAGGTGTATAATTGGGTGTCATCCGCATTGAGATTTGGGACTGGAAGCCAAATCTACTGATGGTTTGTCCAATGGGGCTGTGTACAATGAAAAGAGGGGAGGGACCTAGAACTGATCCCTGAGGAACTCCAACAGCAAGAGGAAGAGGAGAGGAGGTTTGAACCAGAAACGAGACACTGAAGGAGCGGTCAGGAAAATAGGAGAGAACCCCGAGAAGGGG
>JAODAL010068442.1:0-16806 GCA_025379985.1 Phyllomedusa bahiana
GCTGTATTCAAATTTAAGTACAAGGTGGCTCTATGGACAAAGCTGGCCTGCGCCAAAGTGAAAAAACACCTATCTGAAATGTATACGGATCATAAAAGTTGAGTTTTGCACCTATCAAATACACCTGCGGTGACTACAAAATTGCTGTATTCAATTTTAAGTGCAGGCTTCAAGACATACAAGTTATATTTCACCAAAAAGTGTTAATAAAAACCCATTGCAATGCAGGGTCTAAACTCTAAACACAGTCTGGGCTGCACAATATCCACTCTCCTTTAAAGAGCCTGTCTGTCTGTCTGTCTGTGTTCGCCCCCAGCCCCCCTCCACCTCCCCACCTCCCCGCGGCTATACAGCGCTAGATGCTCCTTTAAAATTCTCAGCCTAAGTAACTAAAATCTGCAAATCTCTAATATACCTAAGTTCCAATGTTCACAGCTAAAAGCGTATATGTCTGTGTGAAGAAATAGAACAGTTTCACTGAGCTGTTTTGAGAGAGACCGAGCACACGTCCTGCTCTTATGAGACACAGACACACACGGATCATGAACAGGAAGGGCTGTTCTATGTAAAACAAGGTCATGTAATTTTCCAGCCAGTCGCAACCATACACATCCCATTCATGACGTCGCACACCCAGCTCACCCTGCTCTATTCTGTAAGCTGATTTGCTGGCCGCCAAAATGACAGGAAGCGCTGAAAATGGCGCAATATTAATAGATGCGCAGATTTTAACCTAAATTATCTCGTGATCTAAAAAATCCGATCAACAGAAGAACCGTGCGGATTTCAACTTTGTCGATAATAATCGCTCAACACTAGTGACTTTGATTGGCCTGTATGTTAGATACCCCCATAAATTACTTCATCTAAGAAACTATACCCCTTAACATACTCAAAACCGCATTTAGGAAGTTTATTAACCCATTAGTTGTTTCACAAGATTTAAAGCAAAGTGGAGGTGAAATTTCAAAATTTCACTTTTTTTGCAGATTTTAAATTTTATCCATCATTCATAAGAACACGGTAGATGTGACCAAGGAAATACAACTTAATATTGATTCCCCAGATTCTGCCGTTTTCAGAGATATCCTATATGTGGCCGTAGTGCACTATTTGGCTCAGCCACAAGCCTCATAGTAGAAGGAGCACCTACTGGACTTTGGGGTCTCTTTTCATTATGATTTTATTTAGGCGCCATTTCAGGTTTGAGGACACCCTAGGTTGCAAAAACTTAATAAACATCCCTAAAAAGACCCCTTATTGAAACTACACCCCTTAAATAATATATCCAGGGATATAACACCCCACAGGTGTTTCACAACTTTTTTTAGCATTAGACTGTGAAAATGAAGAATTTTTTTTTTTTTTAACAATCTGCAATTTTGGCTG
The DNA here is from genome assembly GCA_025379985.1 of Phyllomedusa bahiana. Classification (NCBI taxonomy): domain Eukaryota; kingdom Metazoa; phylum Chordata; class Amphibia; order Anura; family Hylidae; genus Phyllomedusa; species Phyllomedusa bahiana. Next base: position 1,390 of record JAODAL010068442.1, read on the forward strand.
AAAATGTTTAATTTTTACCAAGAATCCTGGAAAAAAAGCACTGCAAATTTTGTTACACAATTTCTTCCAAGTTTGGCATTACCCTATATATGGGTGTAAACTGCTGTTTGGGCGCATTGCAGGGCATATAAGGGAGGGAGCATTATTTGGCATTTGGAAGGCAGACTTTGGTAGGTGCTATGTCGCATTTGCCAAGCCCCTAGAACAGGTGAAACCTTCCAGAAGTCACCCCATTTTAGATTCAACACCCTTCATGGATCTCATATAGGGGTGTACTGTATATTTTGGGCATACGGGGGTTCCATAGTTTTTTTTCAGCATTGGGCCATGAAAATGTGGGGAAAAAATACAGTTCCGTCATTGCTTTTTGGGCTTCATTTTTACAGCGTTCGGAACACGATATAAATGACAGGATAACTTTACTATGTGGGTCGGTACAATTACAATGATATTAATTTTATATAGTTTTTTATGTTTTATTACTTTTACACAATGTGTAAAAAAATTGCGTTTTTATGTTGTCCTATTCTGACAGCCATGACTTTTTTATTTTTCTGTATACAGAGCAATGATGGGCTTTTTTGTGGGATGAGTTGATGTTTTTATTGGTACCATTATGGGGTGCATTGGACGCTTTGATCATGCTAGAGAGCCCGCACGATCTGCTGGACATACTGGTATGTTCGTTTGAGGGAACGCACTTCCCATTAGGACGTACAGGTATGTCCTATGTCGGGAAGGGGTTAAAGACATTGTCCCAGTCAATATGGTTTAGCGCCTCTCTAAGCAAATTAAAATAAGCCTTCCTGAAATTCAATTTTTTTGTTGATCCTCATCAAAATTCTCTATTGAAGGATAATTGGAAATGTATTACATTGCGGTCACTATCTCCCAGGTGCCCCACAATTTTAACCTTTGTTGCTCTCAGGTCTGTTAGTCAATATTAGGTCCAAAATGGTCTTTCCTCTAGTCGGCTCCTGCACCAGTTGGGAAAGGTAACCATCTAAAGTTACTGACAAAAAAACCTGTCTGTTTCTTTTATGAGAACCACAGGTTTCAGTTTCCCAATTTATATCTGAGTAGTTGATGTCACCCATAATTACAACTTTATTATGATAAGCCACATTATCTATTTGAGGAGTACATCTTCCATTGGTTCTGTTATGCTTGGTGGCCTATAGCAGACCCCTAATAGAATTTTTATTATTGTTATTACTCCCATGTATATCTACCTATAATGACGCCACATGTTAATTTCACCTCTTCCTTCCGGTTTTTACAATCTCTTCTAAATAAACTGTAAGCCTGTAATTTAACTGCCAAGTTATAGGTCTCATCCAGCCATATCTCGATTATCCCCCCTATGTCATATTTTTCTTGGTGAGACTCCTGACATTGGTTATCATGCAATTTATAGGTTTTTTGGTTTTAATTTTTTTAACCCTGTCCTTATTAATTATTACTACACCCCTATCTCCATTCAACCCCCCGATTTATTACTAAATTCCAGCTCTGTATCTTCACCATCTTGCATGCTATATGTGTAGTTGTCCCCCTCACCCCAGTTCCTAGTTTACATACTTCTCCAACCTCCTGGCCAGTTTGTCCCCTGATACAGCTGCATCCTCCCCATTTAGGTGCTGCCCGTCCCCAGCATAGAATCTGTAGCCAAGACAGAAGTCAGCATAGTTATCCAAAAACCCAAATCCCTCTTTTCGACACCAAATTTTTGAGCCACTTATTCACCTTGCTGATCTCCCGCTACCTCTCTGGTATGGCCAATGATACAGGTAGTATTTTTGAAAATACTACCTAAGAGGTCCTCCCCAAATCTAAAGTCCCTCAATCTTAAGTCCCATCTTACAATTTGCTAATTTAGATTCATGATCTAGGCTTCTAAATGTGCAGTGTGCACACATCTCACACAGTAGTATGCACCCTCGAACAAGGATTGCATATATTGCACAGGATGTGCATTGGAGAGTGCTGCCAATGATGGAACTCGTGGTGATATTACAAAAATCAGAGACACAAGATATAAATAAATAGATAATTCAGTACAATATTCTCCCTTCTAAACTCCCCAAATCTAAAGTCCCTCAATCTTAAGTCCCACACTCATAAGACAAAAACACACTTTAGACACAAAACACTTGCAAGCTCGCACACTTGCTCTTTCAATTTCATTTTAAACCATTTTCCATGATGTTCTACAGTGCTGCTGCAAACCAATCCTTCAGGATTGAAGGCTTGCAAGATATTTGCTTATGATGTTGCTCTGTCATTTTATTTCTGTGTTGCCTGCCACCACTGTCTGAGTAGAGGGTATCCCTTTGTTGTGGGATGAACTTCTGCATTAGTCATATTTCTCATCTCAAATCACTGTGAGATAGCACTTCGATCAGTGACCCTCTGCCTCTCTCAACATACATGCGCATCTACAAGAAATGTGAAATAATGCACATTAAGGGTATGGGCACCATAGAAAAAGACATGCCACCTAAATGCTATCATGGCAATAGTGCCAGGATCTATAATGTTAAACATCATGCTGTTGGTATAATTGTGAACAAGCACATCAATGGTAAAACCCTTGCCACAAGAATCAACATTCATGTGGAGCACATTCGCCACCCCAAGAGCAGAGAGAGTAATCCAGCGTGTCCAGGAAAACGAGAGGAAGAAAAAGGAAGCCAAGGAAAAGGGCACCTGGGTGGAACTGGAGCGTAAACCAGCATTTCCCAGTGAAGCTCACTTTGTCCGCACTCACGGAAAGGAATCTGAACTCCTTAAGCCCATTCACGACGAGTTAATGTGACAATATCCATTGCAAAATATTCCATTGTTGCTTAAGCATAAGGATGTAATGGTGCTCTCTCAGACTTTTTCGAATTTCATATGGAGGGGCAAGCGCTCTCGTATAGGCAGAAATTTCTCAAGTGCTACCCAGGTCTTGACTGTCTCCTGAGGAAGGCTCGAGGTCTTCGCTCACACTTCCTGCATTCGCACACTGCTTCGGCCCAACTGTCAGCGTTGCTTCATTTCTTTGTGCAAATTTTATTGGGAGTGTGCATAAGGGCATTTTGTCTGGTATTAGGGTCATGCTGCTTTAAAAGACAGCGATAGTCAATGTCCTATTCAGAAAACTTTTGTTTGAAATAATCACTTCTTCCGGTGAATTTTATTCTAATGGTCAGTAAGGGTATTTTTGTTGGTTTAGTGGTCAAGTGACTGTAGAAGACACCAATAGTAAAGGTCGTATTGAAAAAAAGCTTAATTCACATACTCTTTTATTCTTGCTAATTTCATTGAGTCTCCGACGGGTCATTTTTGCTGCTTTTGTGGTCTTGCTGTTGTAAAAGATAGCGATACTCAATGTCCTATTCAGAAAACTCTTGTTTGAAATAATAATTTCTTCCGGCAATTTTTATTCTGATGGTCATTAAGCGCATTTTGGCTGGTTTGGTGGTCAGGTCACTGTAAAAGACACCAATAGTAAAGGTCGTATTGAAAAAAAGCTTATTTCACATACTGACTTCAGATTTCACATGCCTCAAGGCAATCAAATTGAACAGCGGTTACTGGATGCCCCCCTCCTTGATCCACGTTCCAAATGAAAAGTCAGCAATTTCCTTCAACCCACTTAATTTGACAGTAGAATGCAGGAATTTGAGACACGGCTCATTGACCAACTGGAAACATCTATGGCGTCTTCTTCACCGTCTAATGTTACGATGAAACAACGTCAGCAACGTGCAAGCAGTAGAATGGCAAGTAGCAGCAGCAGCAAGATTGGAATTTTTTTTTTTTTTTCCAAATAGTCAATTTCTTATTGCGAATTTTTATTCTGAGGATCCATAAGGGCATTTTTGCTGGTTTTGGGGTCAGGATTAGAGATGGGCGAATTTCTCCAAAATTCGATTCGCCGAGTTCGCCGAATTTTCTGACAAAAATCATTTCGAACCGAATTTATTAGTGGCGAATCGCATTTAAAAAAAGCTATTTCCTGGCTGCAGAGAGCCTGTAGGGTGTTTAAGAGTGTTGTGCCATGCTCAAATATGCATAGGGAGCATGGTTTGGTCTTCATAGAATGCTGTATTATTATAATTATTATTATTATCATTTATTTTGGAGCGCCCTTGATTCCAGGGCGCTGTACATTTCAGGCGGGTACATAAATAACATTGGTCAAACAATTACAAAGTGACAATAAGTGACTAACAACTGGTACAGAGGGATAGAGGTCCCTGCCCGTGAGGGCTTACACTCTACCGGGAAGGAGGGAAGAGACAGAAGGTGAGGGGCAGACATGTTTGTGGGGTGGAGCAGTGCAACACGGTTAATGTTGGTTATAGGCAATCCTGAAGAGATTTCATAAGGTTTTCAGGTTATGTTGGAGGCTAGCGAGATAGGGGGAGAGTCTGAGATGGTGAGGCAGTGAGTTCCAAAGTGTGGGGGAAGCACGAGAGAAGTCTTGGAGACGGTTATGTGAGGAGGTGATAAGAGGAGAGCAGAGAAGAAGGTCCTGTGAGGAGCGGAGGTTGCGTGAGGGGAGGTATCTAGAGATTAAGGCAGAGATATATGGAGGGGAGAGGTTATGGGGAGCCTTGTAGGTCAAGGTTGCTAGCTTGAACTGGATTCGCTGGGCAATGGGTAGCCAGTGAAGGGATCGGCAGAGGGGAGAAGCAGGGGATTGAGTAGCGAGGAGAGAGGTGAATCAGACGGGCAGCAGAGTTGAGGATGGTTTGGAGGGGGAGCGAGAGTGCTAGATGGGAGGCCACAGTGAAGAATGTTGCAGTAGTCTAGGCAGGAGATGACGAGGGCATGGACCAGCATTTTTGTGCTTTCAGAGTTAAGAAATGAGCGGATTCAGGAAATATTTTTTAGGTGGAGGTGACAGGCAGAGGTGAGGATTTGGATGTGTGGTTTGAAGGACAGATTGGAGTCAAAGGTTATCCCAAGGCAGCGGACCTGTGGTGCTGGTGAGAGAGTGTAGTCATTGACAGTGATAGAGAGATCAGGTGGAGGGATAGAGTGGGACGGTGGGAAGATAATAAATTCAGTTTTCTCTATGTTTAGTTTTAGGAGACGGGAGGAGAAGAAGGAGGAAATGGACGAAAGACAGTCAGGGATCCGGGAGAGAAGAGAGGTGACATCTGGGCCAGAGATGTAGAGTTGGGTGTCATCAGCATACAGGTGGTATTGAAAGCTGTGTGATGCTATGAGCTGACCCAGGCCAAGGGTGTAGATAGAGAAGAGTAATGGGCCAAGGACTGACCCCTGGGGGACACCAACAGACAGTGGGAAAGGGGAGGAGGTGGTGCGAGAGTGTTAGACGCTGAATTATCTAACGGTGAGGTATGAGGAGATCCAGGAAAGGGCCGGGTCTGTGATACTGAGGAATGAGAAGATGTGTAGGACGAGTGAATGGTCGATAGTGTCAAAGGCAGAGGCCCCTCACCTTCTGTCTCTTCCCTCCTTCCCTGTAGATTGTAAGCCCTCACGGGCAGGGACCTCTATCCCTCTTTACCAGTTGTTAGTCACTTATTGTCACTTTGTAATTGTTTGACCAAAGGTCTAGGAGGAGAAGCACAGAGTAGTGGCGTGAGGCTTTGGCAGTTGCTAGGTCGTTGGTGTCTTTGGTTAGGGCGGTTTCGGTAGAGTGGTGGGGTCGGAAACCAGATTGCAGTGGGTCAAGGACAGAGGAGGTGGAGAGATGGGAGGCCAGCTGAAGAGGGACATGTTGCTCAAGGAGTTTAGAGGTGAATGGAAGCAGTGAGATGGGGCGATAGTTGGACAGTGAGGAGGGGTCGAGAGATTGTTTCTTAAGGATGGGGGTGATTGCAGCGTGTTTAAGGAGGAAGGGAAGATGCCAGAGGTAAATAGATTGAAGAGATGGGTGAGGGCTGGGATGATAACAGCACTAAGGTCAGGGATGACACGCAGGGATGACACGCAGATGACAGCCGCCGCCCTTAGAATCGCTTCACTCTTCAATTCTCTGGCCACTTACAGGGGCAAAACTGACCAAATAAGTGAAGCGGGAACGCAGCCTGACAAAGTCATGTCAGCGCCAGCTGGAAAGAACCGAGCTGGGGCTAAGATCCTACAATAGCGTTAAAGAACACAATAGTAGGTTCCTGGAGCCGGCACAGTTCGCAGCACAGTAAGGGGACATCACAGCAGGTGTCACTCCACAAGGCCAGAACTTTACACCGTCACCAGATGATTCCACGGATTTTGACAGAACCTGTTCTGTTAAACCCTGATACATGTAGAGGCCCACGAATGAGTGGAGAGGGCATCGGCAGTAATTTTGCGTTGATGTCACTGATCATTTTGCCCTTCCTTTCATCCGTCAGTGTCTGCTTTCAATCAGTCAATAATCCATCAGTGTTGCTAAAGCAAAAAAACAAACAAACATGAGTTGATCCAAAACAGAGATGATCAGTACATGGGATATTTGCATGTCTTCTGTGTTCTGTATCCACTGCTGCTTTTGGCTAGCTAATCATCAGACAATTCGGATCCTTTTCATTCCTTCTGACAGATGAAAAGAGGGGGAAAACCAAACATAGTGGCAACATCATAGAGTGGTGGAGGGTGGAAACAGCATTAGGAAACCACAGGGTGTTCCAGTGAGACAGCGGCCAGTTGGCAGCAGCATGAGTAGCCCACAGAGTGGCACAATGACAAATTCTGGAGGTGGCAGCAACATCAGGAGCCCACAGAGTGGCACAATGACACAGTGTGGAGGTGACTGCAACATCAGGAGCCCACAGAGTGGCACAATGACACAGTGTGGAGGTGGCGGCAGCAGCAACAGCAGCATCATCAGCATGAGGTCAGAGAATGGCACAATGACAGAGTGTGGAGGTGGGTGGCAATACCAGTCCCTGGTAAAGATGTTGGGAGGCAGATGGAGTAATTGGCAGCAGATGTGTGGCATCAGGCGGGTGGCAGCATCAGAATAGTGGCTGAGGCAGGTAGTTAGAATCCAAACTAATTTCTCAGTGTTTTAGGGAGGCGTCATGGCTGATCTAATCTGATGCATAAGGCGTTGGTGTGTGGAAATCCTGGCCGATCAACGCCTGATTCATCTTGACAAAGGTCAGTCTCTCTACATTTCGGGTGGACAAGCAGGTTCTCCTTGGGGTAATGATGGTCCCCGCCGTACTGAACACCCGCTCTGATGCCACACTACTGGCCGGGTAGGACAGCTTCTCCAGTGAAAACTCGGCAAGTTGCGGCCACACATCCAGTTTGGCTGCCCAGTAGTCCAGCGGATCTTCTATCTGGGGTGGCAGAGTGCTGTCCAAGTAGGCCACCACCTGCTGGTTCAGAGTCTGCTCCAGGTCCTGCTGCTGCTGAGTACTCTCCTCACTAGGCGGGTGAAGGAAGCTGCTCATCAACGACTCCAGACTTCGGCTGCTGCTAGTGGAGCTGCTACGGCTCCTTCCCCCCCCCCCCCCCAGCCCCACAGCAGCTGTGGCAGTGGTCCGTGAGCGATGAGGAAATCCCTGGTCAGACCTGCCAGGGGATGGATGATGGCGCACATAGGCAGCAACCAACTGACTACATAGGATTTCTCTTTAGTAAGCGAGCTTCTCCTCCCTCTTGGCAAGTGGAAAAAAGGCACCCATTTTGGACCAGTAGCGAGGGTCCAAGAGGGTGGAGAGCCAAAAGTCATCCCTCCTCGGTGCAGCACAGACACCATGTTCCTTCCATTGTCTGTCACCATGATTCCGATTTGCAGTTGTCACGGAGAAAGCCACACATCGATTGCTTGTTGCATGACGCGAGCAGTTCCTCCCCGTGTTACTTCATTCGCCCAGGCAAAGCAGGTGTAGAACTGCGTAACACCACTGTGCCCCTGCACATGTGGTATGATGGGGCAGGACTGGAGGCTGAGGTGGTAGTGGAGGAGGAGGCGGACATTGGCGCAGGAGCAGCAGTTTTACAACGTGGAGGAGAAAGTGGCGTCTCCTGTCCAAGTTGTTGGTGTAGCTGGGCAGGAAGCACATTCACCCAGTGGGCAGTAAAGGACATGTACTGTCCCTGACCGTAGTTACAGATCCACACGTCCGCGCTGCCGTGCACCTTGGAAGACACAGATAGGCTCAAGGACTGGCCCACCTTCTGTTCTACATATTTGTGGAGGGCTGGTACTGCCTTTTTCGAAAAGAAATTACTGCTTGGAACTCTCCACCTCGGCTAGGCACAAGCAATTAGTTCTCTGAATGGTGCAGAGTCCACCACTTGGAAAAGAGAGGGACTGCAGTAGTAACAAACTTGGACAGGAGCACGGTCAGCTTTGGACGCATACTGTTGTCTCTTGGCAATCGCCTCATTGAACGACTGCTGGCACCATAAGTGGTGAGGAGCAGGAGCATCTGGACCGGGAGATGATGGGAAAGACAAACAGCTCCCTTCTGCAGAGGTGGTGGAGCCTTGATTGGCTGAAATGCCATGCTTGCCACTGGGTGCTGCTGCTGCTGTTGCAGTGGCGGCAGAATGGACTACCACATCTGAGACATATTTCTCCCAGGCCACTGGATGGTGACGCTGCATGTGTTGACGCGGGGCCGTGGTGCCAACGTTAGCTCCCTGGCCACGCTTCACTTTCTGCCCACAGATTCTATATATACACATGTTCGGCTCCTGCGGTGTCTTAGTAAACAACTGCCACACCACAGAGTAGGTGATTTTACCGGCCACGCTCCACACTGAGTGACTACTACCACCGCTGCCTTGGTGAGCCCCTGTGCCGCTCCTTTCTTGGACCTGTGAAGTGGGTTTTTTACCCTGTAGCTGTTTGGCTCCCAACCTCGCAATGGTGCCACCCTGCAGACTCACAGCCACACTAGCGACTTGCTGACTGCGCCGCTGCCTGACGTGCAATCTGACACCCTCTTCTCCTGATGATAATGATGAAGCCCTTGCTTCACTCGGCTCCCAAGTGCGATCGGCTACATCATCATCAATTTGTGTTTGCCTGTCACTGCTATTCTCCTCAACGGTCTCAGTATGCAAAGCCTGACTGCTTGCAACATAACCTCCTGTGCCACTCTCCACATCACTACTTTCCCGCCTACTGCAAGAAGCAGTGGACGTCTGCCCCACCTCTCCGCTGCTAAGTAGCTGCTGACTGTCCTCAAAGAGTTCGTCCCCGCTGTATAGTGGTGCTGAGCCCAGACCACATAGTAGATCTCTGGCTGAGGGACAGGTGAGGGCCGCTGACCCACTCCCAGGCCATGCCAACTAAGGGTTGTGTCTGACGTTCCCACCGACTCTTGGCTGGGGTTGTCAGATGTCATCTGGGAGGAAGTGGACGACCTAGTCACCCAATCAAGAAACCCTTGGTATGCTGGTCAACACACAGCCGCTAGATGACACCGGCAGTTCTGGCCTCACAGAGTCACCCCTGCTGCAACGTCCCCTTACTGTGCTGCGACCTGTGCCTGCTCCACAAACATTTGTGCCACTGCCACTCGCATATGAAGAGCCTGCCACCTCTCTATCTGACATACTGTTTGAGCAAAAATTTACAGACTCTGTTTAATGAAGATGTCTGTATATGATAAATACACCCCCTGTATTTTCCTCCAAATAAACCCACTACCAACAGGCTTAATTAACCCTTGGATATTAAGTACCCTACGGAAATGAACAGATGAAATTTAAGCATATATGGGCGTACAAAAACACTGTATTTTCCTCTAAATAAACGCATAATCAACAGGCTTAATTAACCCTTGGATATTAAATACCCTACAGAAATGAACAGATGAAATTTAGTCGTATATGGGGGTAAAAAAACACTGTATTTTCCTCCAAATAAACCCACAAACAACAGGCTTAAAGGGGATGTATCACTTCATCAGTTCGGCTGTTCTATTGTAGCTTGTTTTTCTCAGTTCCTGAAATCCAGGGGCATTTCTTCCCCTCCCAGCTGGGTGTTTCTTAACTGAAGGGGGATGACCTCATCCTCCCCCTTCACTGTTCATGCTCGCTCCCAAGTCAGTGTGTTCAACCCTCATTTCCACTCCACATGTCACTGTGTCGTTCCTCTCCTTTTGCAGTCTTATTTTGCAAGCACTGTTTACATACCACTGGCCTGCATTCAGTCTAGACAGCCTTCTATGAACTCAGAGCACTGATCTGATCTCCTCTCAGAACTGGAGATTTGATACAGTTGAATCCAGTCTTCTATGAACTCCTCCAGAGCACAGATCCATCTCCCTTCTATGCAGGGGCATTAGGCACCGAGGCACAATTCTGCTGTTTTCTGATTGTAGAAGCAGCTGCATTGTCAATGAGGAGCTGCTAGCTGTACAGAGTGAATTGTTGCCAGCCCCTTATTCTAAGTGAGAGAGGCAGGAATGCACACTCCCGTGAATACGACCGGGGGCCGAACAGAATGTAAATTAGTGGAGCCGTCAGCCAATGAAATGCAATGAGGTGGGATCCGTCTGGTACTGGGGTAGAGTGTTTACAGAAAACGAAGATAAGGGACACTGTGAAAACAAGACAGCTTTTCAAAAGTGACATGCCAATTGTCAAAGTTTCATGTTCATTGCACTTATTCTGAAACCATTTTTAATGAAAAATGATACAACCGCTTTTAATTAACCTTTGATATTAATTACCTACAAAATGAACAGATGACATTCTTAAGGGTGATATGCGGGGGTAAAAAAAACACCACTGATCATTATTCCTCCAAATAAGACCCCCAAAACAACAGGCTTAATTACCCTTGGAGATTAAATAACCCTACAGAAATGAACAGATGGTAATTTAGGCAAATGGAGCAGAATTAAGCTCACCATGGACTTAGGGAGAATACCCCACAAACTATTTTTTAAACTAAAATGTTTTTTACCCCAACGAGTACCACTTGTGAAACCTTAGTCCCATTCTCTGTATAAAAGCCAATTACTTGTTAGAATGCTTCTATGGGTTGAACAGCAGATACAGACCCTGGTTGGGTAGAGGTGGTGCAATCTGGACATGCAGATCCGTTGGGTCTTTCCCCCCCAATCTACTGTTAACAGCAGTTTGTTTTATAATGAGTTGATAGCAATGCAGGCAGCAGCAGCTAGATGCTTATGCAGAATGACTTGGAGAATGTGTGATGTTAAGATGGCACCGTATTTATAGGGCATTTCAAGTCACAGAAGCCGCCGGTGCTGATTTGGCTTCATGTCTGACACATGTCATTGAGGGTGTTCACTTGATTCCCCAGAGATTCTCTGCCATGTCAACGTCCATGTGCTCACGGCCATTACAATAAAATAGAACGTACTTTCACCTGCGAATCACCCTAAAACCTTGGCTTCATGCAGATAAACTGAGTTTTCCTGCAAATTCTAAGCACGATTCCACTTGATTAGAATATGAATTCGCCCATCTCTAGTACATGGTTACTTTTAAATGGATGCCAAGGCGGTCCAGTATGGCAGTATTCCTTTCAGGGCTTTAATCAAAAGGGGCCCGTTAATGTTAAAATAGGAAGTGTAATGGGTGGGGCCCATTTGATTTAGCTGCAGTTGGCCATGAAATGGTTAAAAAAATGACTGACACAGCCTGCCTCTCACGGCACCAACTTTTATACAGCCCTGCCAGTGAAAACCCCTGGTTCCGTTGGAATGTTCCCTTTTCTGCCACCACATATATGACAAGTTGTTTGGGCCCTGGTCAAAAAGTATAGGGGTCTCCTTCATTACCATGTGCCTTTCCAAAACCCGGGGTTTTTATTTTGTGTCAAAGGGGCCCCAAAACAGTGCTAACACGTATTGCCCTCCCCATCTTTTCCTTAGCCCAAAACAAATGAATTATTTTAGCCTTTAATTATTTCGTTATTTTAGCAAATTTTCTTGACAAAAAAATACCAATATCCAGTTTACTGTTGTGGGTGTTATTTTCCGCTTTCACCTCAACCCGTTTGCTGAAAAATGAACCTGGCTTCCTCTCCCATAACTTTAATGGTAATTGGGATGAACGTCATCGAAATCGTACATGGGGATTGTTCCCAAAATCGGTAATCATCTCAAAAACATGATTTTACAATCGCTCTCTTTTAAACCGAAATTCAAAAAAACCATTAAAGTAAATAGCAGAAGGGGTTTTTTCTTAATTTTTTTTTTTAAACAGTGAGGAGAAGCGCAATTTTGCACCATAAAAGTAAAATGGATTCATGGAAAAACTTAAATAAGAAAATTGGTTTAAGAGTCACAGAAAAAAAATTAAAGGCCAAAAAAAATCATGCTTTTTAAGCTAATTTAAAAATGAGGACAGAAACTTCATATAAAAAGGTGCAGCGCTACCCGTGCTATGGGGCCCCTTTGCATGTAACAAGAACCCTTTTTGGGAAATGGCCCCAGGTAAATGGGAGGAGCCCCTTTCCTTTTTGACCAGGGCCCCCAAAAAATGCCATACAGTATTGGGTGGCAGCAAAAAAAATCCCAACGGGGAAAAATGGGAAAAATAGGGGGTTAGTGGTTAGCCGGGTGCCGTCAGTATCTATTAACCATTTAGGGCCCCAGCAGCAAATCAAACGGCCCCTCACCCCTTCTTTGTTCCTTTTTTTAAAATCACTGGGCCCCTTTTTTATTGGGGCCCCCAAAAGGAGTAGCCCTATTGGAAACCCTGCCCGTCAACCAAATGTGCCCATTTCCCAAACTGGTTTTTCTTCTAGTTCAAAGGGGTTTTGGAAACGTCAGGATGCAGGACCCTGTACGGCTGCTACCGCCGGGGTGCCAATTTTGGGGAGTTGGGCAGTACTCCTGATGGGCCCTAATCAAAAAGGGGCCCCAAATTCTGTTAAAAAAATAGGAAGTGTAATGGGTGGGAGCCCAATTTTGATTTGGGTGTGTGGGGCTAAAAACGGTTAAAAAATGACTTTTCGGGAGACGACTGATGACTGTGTTAATTAAAACTGATGTTAAAGGTATTTCAATTGTAAGAAAACCCTTCTGCAGTTTACTAGTCGGTGACATCGGGGAACCGGGGGGAAAAACAAAACTCCGGATCAAAAAAATTCTTAATTTTGATAAGCAAAACGATACTTCTCAGGGGAAAAAAAGATCTTTGTCATTATCACCCCCCCTGTGCTGAAGATGCGCTTGAGATAAAGCTGGCTGCCGGGGGGAAAAAATTTGTATCGTGTCGACAAGTTAAAGGGCCCTTCACCATTTTTGGATACCCAAATATGAAAGGGCCAGATGAATGCAAAAAACATTGGGTTTTACCTAGGTTAGTCATGGCCATGGTCTTTAAGGCATTGATTTCCGAAACTGCCCTGCCTTGCAGGGGTTGGTGAGGTGGTAAAAAAACCGGGGTTAAAATGTTAACCAGTGCGCTTCTTGCCAACGCCCGCTGTGGCTACTTTCCTTCACTCGTCACTTGCTGACGTTGTTCCCCCTGACTTTAAATTAAGAAACGCAACAGATGTCTCATTTGGTCACGAGCACGTTCAAATTCCTCATTTACTGTAAAATTTGTGTGGGTGAAGGGAAATTGCCACTTTTGTTTAAAACTTTGAAAGGGGGGTCCACCCATAAGGGGTTTCATTTTGTTTCCCTTGACAGGGGTCAGTTCGGGTAATGTAAAAACCCCAAGCCCCTCATTTGATTTAAAAGCCTTGGGTCAAGGGGGCACTAACCATTTTCCCTCCTCTTTTTCCCTTTCTCCTTCCCTCCTGAAACGGGCCAACCTTTACCACCAAAAATCTTTATCCCTTCCACTTCCTCATCCGACCACCCCCTATACCTCCCTTTCTCTCTTGATTTAACGCCATCACCCCGCCCTGGACCAGAACCCCAAACCAAAAGAAGACCAAACAATTGTCCCAAAACAAGCTGGGAAAAGGTTTTTTCCCAATAAAAAAAAAGGGCATAAAGTGCCCCCCAAAGGGAAATTACCCACCCCTGCCTCCTTGTGCACCTTTTCTGCCGGGATGAGGGTGGCCCCTAGGTGGTCGCCTACTTTCGACTACCCGGAACAAGGGGCTTCACATCATCATAATAAATCATCATTGGGAGAAGAAAGGGGCACAGGGGCAAAAATTTATGTGGTCAGGATCAGCAGGGGGGGCAGAGGGGGGCCCAAAACACCACTTTTTAAACCACCCTTTTTGCGGCCCCCAGAAAGTAGCGGGGGCAGGAGCTCTGAGCGCGGGGGGTAACAGAAACAAAATTTGGGGTAAAATCACCTACCTCCCCGTGTGTCATTTTCTCCAAACACCAGGCGAAAAAGGCTAATTAAATCTGTGGGCAAAAAGAAACGTCCCAAAAGGACCTAACGTTGGCACCACAGTCCAAAAAAACTAGCAGATCCCCAAAGTGGCCGGGGAGAAATGTGTCTCAGAGGGGTGGTCCATCCTTCACAGCAGAACACCCACTTTCCCTCCCATTTCAGCAGTCAAGGCTCCCCACCTCCCCCAAAGTTTTCGTCTTTCAATCATCTACCGTCTAATTCCTCCCGCACTCATCTGCCATAGTCGTTCACCAAGATTGCCAAGAACAGAATATGCTCCCCCCCAAAGTGCGAATGACTGCTCCTGTCCAAGTTGGGGTACTCATCCCCACCTTTTCAAGTTGGGCTCGCACCATTCAGACAACCGGCCGAAAAATTTTCATGTACTTTCCCTTCCCCACACCGCCCAAACACCCCTTCCTTTATAAAAAAAAGAAATTTGACAAAGAAAAAAAAAGAAATCTTGAACAAACAAAACAGGGGGAAATTATAAAACAATACAGGAGAAATCTATGAACAGAGAAAGGGGCCCAATGTTTTTTGATGACCAAGCGGGCAGGGATACTCCACTGTTAATTTTTGTTCATCCCTCAGCTCTGGTGACACCTCCGTTTTCACAACCCTTTGAGGGGGGCAACTTATTTGTCATGCCAGACACAAATAATAACTCATTTTACTGCTTATGTTTGGATCAATTGATTTTTCAGGGGGCTGGGGATGGCAACTACACCACGGGCCCCATAGTTCATGGGGGGTGAAATGGAGAGGGGGGGAGAGAGGAAACATTGGACACAACAGTGTCTGGAAATGAGGGTTTTTCTACCAGGGGACAAGAACGGAGCAGCTGGGGTGGGAAAACAGGAAAAACGGAACCCCTGTGGCAGATACGTGGAAAAGGAGGAGGGGGGGCCCCAATCACTTTCACAATTTCCCGCTGCAAAGCTGATTTTCCCGGGTTTACAGCCGAATTGTCACCCCAACAAGGGGGTGACTTCTGGGGCTCAACCGTCTTGGACCCTCACTACCATTCCCAAAAGGGGACTTTTTCACCCGCAGGGCAGAGGACAAACTCAAGTATATAGGACATCCCCATTTGTCATTGGCCGCGCTATCTGCACATCGTCCTCCCTAACAGGTCTACCCTTTTTTTTTACCCTC
>JAODAL010068443.1:0-16806 GCA_025379985.1 Phyllomedusa bahiana
GCTCCGTCACCACCCAGGAAAAGGGGACACGCCTCCCGAAACGCGTCGGGGGAAAAGCTGGTGAACCTACCCATGAGTATAGCTATACATTTTTTAAAAACCATTTTAAAAAATAAACTGCAAAATTGTTTTAAAAAGGGGAAAATCATTTTTTCACTAACCTTGGATGGCACACATCGGAACTTCGGGTTTTAAAGGATTTCTGTAAGAGAAGGGGCTTTTTGCTTCACAGCCTCTTATCCGTGCAGCCTGGAGCGTGAGCGTGAGCCGAAAAACGTTGCTGTTTGGACCAATCAAATAGCTTAAAGGGTGTTATCGTTTGACTGCTTGTGCTTTTTCAAATTTTCTCGATTGAGTTTGAAATCCGGGGCGTGCTCTCCTGCAGCAGGCTTTTCTCCCCTCCCGCGGCGTTTTCCCTCCTCCCAGGAGGTGGCCCCTCCCCTCACTAAAAAAATGTACATCACATTTTTTTTAAAGCAGGGATGCAGAAGGTTGTCTGCTATAACATCTGTAGCCCCGCCTGCTTATGTCTTACCCTTGAGGTTCCAAACCCCAGCAACCCCTCATATTCTTGTTTCCCACACAACTGAAAGCCAGCAGCTGTTACTTCTAGGGGTTTTCACCCCAAATTGTCGACAACGGCAGAATCTTACTAACAAAAATGTCAGCTTAAGAAAAAGATCCTGCCCCTGTCATGACATGTGAGTGAAAAGGGGGGGGAAAAGCACTCAGCTTTGAGAACCCCTGCTAAGCTTGTAACAATTTGGGTGGTGGTTAGAGGTAAAAACAGTGAAAGACTATTGCTTTTAAAACGAAGGGGTTTGGAGTTCTAGTCCCTCAAAGGAAAT
The DNA here is from genome assembly GCA_025379985.1 of Phyllomedusa bahiana. Classification (NCBI taxonomy): domain Eukaryota; kingdom Metazoa; phylum Chordata; class Amphibia; order Anura; family Hylidae; genus Phyllomedusa; species Phyllomedusa bahiana. Next base: position 849 of record JAODAL010068443.1, read on the forward strand.
ATTTTTTTTTTCCCCCTAAATTCACCATAGTAGAGGACCTAAAAAAAATATTTTTAATCTCATAATGAATAAACCCCAACGGGGCCTCCCCTTATCATTTCTCATCCCCCAAAATAAAAGCATTGTAACAAAAGTTGGAAGGTTTGGGTGGACTGAAAGGATAGGACACTATATAGGGGAGTTTGTGGTGTAATGAAAAAAAATTATGGGACTACACATATATTTTTTTCTTTACTATGTTACAAATTTTTAAAAAAAAAAAAAAAAACCACGTTTTGGGCTTTGAAACTCCTAACCTCTGTTTTGCCAAACGATCAGCTAAGCACAACAGTTAGGGAGACAGTGGTTGAATCCTTATTTTATACACTCAGGTGATGACGTCATAAGGGGCGGAGCTTGCATTCATCGGGGAAAACAGAACCCCTTTTTTTCCAGTCACCCTTAAGGACTGGATCTTTGAAGGTTAATGAACCCCTTGGGCAAAACCCCTTAAACAGCAAGTAATTGCCCAGAACATTGACCCTAAAGCTGGGAGATGTATATAGAGCCAGCAGACTTGGTTTCACTATCGATTTTAACAGCTCAGAGGGGAGTAAACACAGAGTGTGAGAAATACTACAAATTCTATATGAACAGAGGATTTGTACCAATTATATCACTGCAAATAATAATCCCTGTTAAAAATAATTTTTTATTTAACTATTTTAAATATTAATATCTAAACCCCTATATTTTAAACCACTGCATACCTAGATGATACAGCATACTGTACACAAATCTGCCAGGGGGAGTAATCGCCCCGATAAAGAGCGCTCCGCTTTAATGACAGACAATGTCAACTACATGCGTGTATAAACACCTTTAAAACCCCAGCTATCAATTTTTACGCGTTTCCCCCGTACAATTCTAGGGTTCATAGGGGATTCAAATTTTCATCTGAAAAAGAATACGCTATATTACAAGCAATACACAAACACATGTACTCTCCAAATTAGATAAGTGAACTGATACTTAGCTCAAGTGTTTGCTAGGTATAATGACGATAGTTCCCCGCAACCGCTAGTACGCTGGCACCCCAAGATAAGAGGGATACAGAGAAAAATTGTCCCCTAGCCTCCCTTTTTTATTCTTAAATGGCCCCGCAGATTATAATAAACCAATTCCCCTTTTTTCGAATAGATAGTAACACTATATACCTAAATTCAGGTTCCCTTTAGCACATGTACATACTTTCCTGCTCATGATTTTTACGGCTTTCCCGGATGTTCAATTGCGCATGTCCGGAAGGAGACACCTTTGTCACTTCCGGTTAGTATCGCCGGAAATGACAACCGCGCATGCGCCGAAAGCCGGCCCGGACCACGGGGCCCGCCTGGCGTTCAACAATCCCTGCGCATGTCAGAAGGGAACACAATGCTACATCCATTCAAAGTTTCCCAGATCAACGTCACACCTACAAACAAAAAATTTTGCCAGAGTTCAATGTACTCCTAGCCACATATACCGGACTAACTAAACGGTATCTGCCCTCAACAAATGTTACTTATTCTTGCTCCACATTATCTGCCATAATATATGATAATAAAAGAATAATGTGGCGGGACATTATAATTGATTTTAATAGAGCAAAGTTTTTTATAAGTAACACATATAAATTAACACGGGCTTAAAACAGGGCCAAAAAAGAGACATTCGGGGTAACAAAAATTCATTGTCCTCAGCTGACGTGGATTATCAACTGTAAGTAATCAATGAATATAATGAAAAATTAAGAATATGACACTGATACATGTTCATTTGGTTTCAGACTTGAAAAAAAATCAATATGGTCCTCTATGGGAGTGCAAAACAGAGAAAAAACCATGCAAACAGGCCCAAAGGTAGACCCTATTCTATAAACAACCAAATTTGCAAAGTCTCATTTAGGCCCTTTGGTTGGACAGAGTTCCATGCGGTAAATCCATTGGGCCTCCTTACACAGGAATTCGTCTATCCCATTCCCCTCCTCTGGGGGACGGTCTCACAATTTCCAAAATCAAAAAAACGCAGAGACTCCCATTCACCAATTATATTCCCACATATGTCGACTACTGGCGTGGGCTCTTCATTTCGTATATCCCCCAGAGTTCACCACCCCTTCTTTTGAATATTCTCCTTGTTTTTCCAATGTAATTGAGTGGGCAGGGGGATGTACACATGTAAAACTATCTCCTTCTGTGCTACAAATTGGCAAAGTCACGAATAAAAAATTGTTTTCCATTTGAGCCTTGTAAAAAAATTTAGTTTGTTTTTATAAATGGACAGGCTACACAATCTCTGCCCATTTTAACATACCCATCGGTCTCCTTTCAACCAAGTACCTTGAGGGGTAAATTTGGGGTATAATGACTAGGACCAGTCTATCTTTTATAGATCTACCCCTCCGATAAGTTTTCGAGGGGGTTGGGGAAATTTTCCCTCTGATCCGATCCACATCAAAATACCCCAATATTTTTGAGGATATTGATGACTTCTACATTTTCTGTCATCAAAGGTTTGCAACTATACTGCTCTATTGGTTCATTGTCTACCTGAGAATTGCCCTGTAGTAAGTTGTTTCCCGTTTTGTTTTTGTGCATGCCTAAAGGCTGATTCCAGGACCCTTGTTGGATACCTCGATTAAGGGAAAACCTCCCCTCAACATACTGACTGTCTCCTAATCCTCGTCTCTGGACAGTTTTCTCTTAACTCTCAGAAATTGACCTTTTTGATTCTCTCTTTCAGGTAATTGGGTGGTAACTTTTCCAGTTGTAGCAAACTGTTAGTTCTGTGGGTTTCCTATACATATCGTATGTATTACCATTCAGATCTTTAATGATAAGGACATCCAGGAAAGGTAAACATCTCTCCTGCATTTCAAATGTGAAGTGCATACCGATATTATTTTTGTTGAGTTGACCTGGGATTTAAAGGTGTTTATACACGCATGTAGTGACATTGTCTGTCATTAAAGCGGAGCCGCTCTTTATCGGGGCGATTACTCCACTGGCAGATAGTGTACAGTATGCTGTTTTCATCTAGTATGCAGTGGTAAAAAATATGGGGTTTAGGATATTAAATATTTTAAATAGTCTAGTAAAAGTTATGTTTTAACAGGGATTATTATTTGCAGTGATATAAACACAGAGTGTGCAAGCAGCCAATCACAGCGCAGGGGGCGTGGCCGGCGTTTCCTTCTAGGGCGTATCCAACAGCTTGAATGAAAATGTCAGCCAGCCATCACAGTTTCAGGGGACGTGTCTAGGGGGTGAGAATCGACCAGGGGCGTTTCTGACACACAACAGCAGAAATAAAAAGACAGTTTAAAAGAGAAGCTCATATCTGCTAAACCAAGTGACAAGGTAATGCACCCAATTACAAAAGTGCTTATTTTTACTGTCCCCCCTAATCTGAGACATGATCTTTGTAACGATAAAACCCCTTTAAACAATTTGAATTACTGTATTTCCCGGCAAGTCTCTCTATTGCAATTCCTTATGTAGCGACAAACGCGTTGTTCGGGATTTAACTGAATTATTTTTAGAGAAGGTTTCAGCTCTTTATCTGATAATGTTTTTACACTTAATAAAAAAAGAGTTTTTTAATCATACTCCATGCCGCACGGCCGCTGAGCGTTTTAATTGCATTGCGCCAATCTCTCCATAGACTACAATGGGAGAAGTAGCTCGCGCTCTGATTGGCTGGGATAGCCAAGCCACCGCTAGCTCAGCCAATCAGCTCTTCTCTGTATTTTTACTGTATTTTTGAACTGTCCCGCCTTTGATTTTGATTGGTTCAAACTTCTACCATAGATATAATGGTCTTTGTCGCTCCTATTCTGATGTTCAATTCTCCTCCATAGCTTATAATGGGTCTTTGTCGCTCCTATTCTGATTGGTCAATTCTCCTCCATAGGTTAGAATGGGTCCCTGTCGCTCCTATTCTGATTGGCTGCTTTATGCCGACCAATGAGAATAGCTTACCGAATTTGAATTACTGTACTTCCCAGCAATTCTCTCTATTGCAATTCCCGATGTAGCGCCGGTCTCGGCGACAAACGCGTGGATCGGGATTGAATTCATTTATTTTTATAAATGTTTTGAGCTCTTTTTCAGAGAATATTTTACAACTAATAAAAATTATTTTTTTATTCATACTCCATGCCGCACGGCGCTGAGAATCGAGATTGCATTGCGCCCATCTCTCCATAGACTACAGTGGGAGAAGTAGCTCACGCTCTGATTGGCCGAGATAGCCAAGCCCCCGCTAGCTCAGCCAATCAGCTCTTTTCTGCATTTTTACTGTATTTTGAACTGTCCCGCCTTTGATTCTGATTGGTCAATAGTTCTCCATAGGTTTTAATGGTTCACTGTCGCTCCTATTCTGATTGGCCGGTTTATGGCGACGAATGAGAATAGCTTTCAGAATTTGAATTACTGTATTTCCCGGGAATTTCCAATATCCTAATTCTTGATATTGCGCCGTTCTAGATTTTTGGAAAGTGATTTTTTTTATATATTTTTTATTTTTGAGGTTTGAGCTCTTTTCTGATAATGTTTTCCGCCTTTATAAAAGCGATTTTTTGGGAATCATACTCCTGCCGCACGGAGCGGAGCGCCGAGATTTCTCTTGCGATCTTCTGTATGCTTCCTCGCATGTTCCGTTCTTGCTTCACTTCGCCGCCGCCGGAGCATTTAGACCAAAATAAACTAGGTCTGCCTTTCGGAGCTGCCGAGCGCTGCATTGTGCCGCGCTTTGGCGAGCCGCCATCATACATGCCTCGGGGTTTTCGAACGCGCTGCGTCCCACCCCGGAACGCCTACACCGCGCCCATTGCCCGCCCCTTCATGCGGGGCACAGCTGAAAGTGGCGAACGCTGCGCCTAACACTGCATTCCTGTGTCTGACAGGGGGATTTGGGCTGGGAAGCGCAGTTTATTCCAAAAAACAGGCGAAAAGCCCGTTCATACATGTCGCCCTTAGTGCTCAAATCTGAAGTTTACAGCCATAAAAGAGTCAGAGTCAGTTTTTTTTCAAACTCCGCCCACCTGAAGCTAGCCCTGCCCACCTTTAATCTATTACTTTAAATAGGTAGAAACATGTGAATAACTGTCAGTGGGTGGGGCTAGCCCTTTGGTGGGCAGGGCTAGCCTTTGGTGGGTGGGGCTAATACCTACTCATGAATAAGATTTGAGCATTAAACGCTCTAAAACTACAGCATCTGATAGAATAAGCAACACAGCGCTGGAAACAGCATATCTGTCACTAGGTTGTGCTGTCCTCAGCAAGGGAGGGCATAAACCATGTGACAGGTTCCCTTTAAGAGGTTGCTAGGACCTTTTCAGAATTTCATAGCAATAAGCAGAGGTGTAACTTAAAGGAGTTGTCTCCCCACAGGGTTTCAAAGAATGCATGAAAGAAATTCTCTGTCACTTCCTGGTTCAGACTAATTTGCATAAACTCCTTGCTTGTACAGCATAAGCTCCGTGCTTTCAGATGCTAATTAGATCAGATTAGCTTCTCAAACTACTTGAAGGACTTCTATCTGATCCCCAAAACAAAAGCCCTAATTACAGAGCTGTTTACTTGAGATAAATCAAGCTTTTTACTGTCTGGCAGCACAGGACACTGACTGACACTGCAGACCTGTGTGATGACTCACTCTCTGTTATCTCATTGAACAAACAGCCCCAGGAGATTTGTTTACAGGTCTGTTACTGAGGGAACTGAAATAGCCACAGAGGTAATAAATTCAATTGTATCTCTTTTGTGAAAACAGAGGAACAATGAAATATATTTGGAAAATCTCTTTATTTTGTGTTCCCTACAATTTGAAAGCTATTCTTTGTAGCGAGACAACCCCTTTAAAGCTCTTGTGCCCTAGTGCAAAAAGTTAAATAGGACCCCACCAATTACTATGTGCCATTTACAAAACTGGTGTATGCTTATGTGGCAGAAGGGCTTTTGGGGCCCCTCAGGCTGCAGGACCCAGTAGCAACTGCTACCGCTGCACCCCTTATAGCTATACCCCTGGCAATAAGCATAGTGGCTCAGCAATATGATGATACAACCAGCATCCCCTAGTAGGCATGTAAGAATCAAAACTAGACCAAAGAATAATGGAATAAGGTGCCCTGATCTAATGAATCATATTTTCATTGATTAATTTCAATGTGAAGCATTTGGATGGTCAATACCTGGGAAGGGGATGGCACAGAGATGCACAATAATAAGAAGGCAATTTGTTGGGGGCAGAATGATGCTCTGGATATTGCGGAATCATTAGTATGTGCCTTGACATGGACACATAATCATTGTTGAAGGCCATGTAAGCCTGTATTTTAAATAGTTTTACCTAATAGAAGTAGCCTCTTTGTTAGGATAATGTGCCCTATTAAACTATTGTTGAGCAAGAGTTCAAGGTTTTGACTCCCATACCTCAATCCGATCCAGTTTCTGTGGGAAAAACAAGTCTGATCCATGAAGGCTCCACCTCTTAAGTTTCAGGACTTTAAGAAGACCTTATAACCATATTTATCTTCATTGAAAAAGCATTAGTTCTCTCCAAAACAATTATTTAGTAAATCCAACTCACTTCAGAATGCAAAAAAAAAATAAATAAATAAATAACCAACCACATTTTATTTATATATTCACTGTGTCTCACAAAAGTGAGTACATCCCTCACAATTTTGTAAATATTATATTATATCATTTCATGGGAGAACACTGAATATATACACTGTGACACATTGATACAGTGTGAAGAAACTTGTATAACAGTGTAAATTTGGTGCCTCCTTTTTTAAATGAACTAAATTAGACAATCTCTTAACTTTAGAGAGCACAAGAATGGACGTCCTATGGATTCATCACACATTGATGACTGCTTCATTGTAAACATCCTGCAGAACCGGATGATGAATGCCACAAAACTCCCGTTTAAGAGAGGTGAGGAAAAGTGTCACTTAAGACCATTCATAACCGTTTACATCAGCACCGTCTGTGTGCTGGATAACCGGCAAGGGTACCTGACATGGGTGATGTATAGCGCTCTCCTTGACGTCCCCAGCATCGTAGGCGGCTATCATTTCTGCTGAGAATGAATCAACTTTCATCACTGAACAGCACTGAGGACCACTGGTCCCTGCTCCAGCGTAGATATTTCCTGGTCCATGCAAGATGATGATGCCAGTGCCTGGTGGTGTGGTCAGGACATTTAGCATGCTGACCGCTCTGATACAAACGGTTACGAATGGTCTGATGTGACAATTTGGTGCCTCTCCTCTCCCTTAAACCTGCCTTCAGTTGTGTGGCATTCATCATCCGGTTCCGCAGGGCATGGTTTACAATGAAGCAGTCATCAGTGTGGGATGTAGCCAAAGGATGTCCACTTCTTTGCCTTTCTGTGACTCTTTCAATCTCTCTGTATCTGTTGCAACCTGCTGATGACATTCTGTGACACTCTAAGCTCAGTGGCCACTTCTGTCTGAGAACATCCTGCTTGAAGCCTCAGAATGGCAAGGTAATGTTGATCAATTGTAAGGTGTTGTCTCAAGATGTCAGTGTGAACAGCAGGATGAAGAGGGCTGTTTAAATCCCAATTCAAATTGATCCCCTAAATGTATTGGGCAACTCAGGGATCAAACACCTGTTGCCACTGAGAAACTTGTTAGAGATCAGCAAGTTGTGCAAAAAGTACGGAAACATTGAACATTTGGACATGTGCATTCTTAAGTTAAGAGATGGTCTCATTTAGTTCATTAAAAATTTTTTGGGTGACATGTTCCAATATAACTGCCATTTTTTAATGCCATTTTTTGGTGTATTTTGCGCCAAAAATCTTTTGCCGCCCTATTCTCTATATAAGTGAACTGTAATACACAAAAACTAGGTGCATTATATGCCAGACACAACACATTTAAATGCGCCTAAAAAGACGCATCAAATATGCTAGCAACGATATGATATTCACCTAGATTTTGTAATGCACCTGCATAGGCGCATTCATTTTACCAGATGCCAGTGTTTTCAAAGGTTCGTATATTTGTGCTTTACACAGATTTAATGCACCTAAAAACTGCCGTGTCATCGCCACTTTTTGGACATGTCGCCCTTTATGTTCATCCTGAAATTTCAAACTTTTTGTGAGTAGTGTATGTATGTAGAAAGATAGATGTGTGGCACCTTGGTACACTGGGTCCAGTTTTCCCAATTTTCACACTCATGCGTCCCACAACACTATTGGCATACTTGGCAATTCTGCTGGAATGATCTTGTGAAACAAGGTATTAAAATTTCTGAAGTTAATTAATTAGTTAATTAATTAGTTAATTAATATTCTAAAAATTATCATTTTAGGGGGCATTCCTGGGCAGTTTCAGGGGCTGGGCTTAAATGTCCCAATGGTGGCGTGGTAACTATGCCATTGGTTAATCTACAGTTGTGTGCCTATTTGTAGAAGGAACAAGACTTTCGACTTTATTATCATTATTATTCCAGGCAATATAACTACATCAATAGTGAAGCAGCACTAATGCCTCTGCTCTGGACTGGGGTCTATATCATAACATTCATATGTCAACCTCAATAACAATCCAATTCAACATCTGATGCAACAATTCACTTACATAGCAGCTTCATACAATTGTTGAAAAAGGCTCAGCAAGTGTATGGTGCCAAGACCTGGCCATTTAAGTGGATTGGTGCAATAAAAAAAACCTCTCCATCGCTCCGGAAATAAAGGTTGTTGTATTGGATTGCATTACAGGTTATGTAGTCACAATCCATTGTGCCCAGTGCAATAATTGCCTCTAAAGCAAGGTACAAGGTTAATGCTATGAACTTGTCATTGGCTCATGAAGTCACAGTCTCAAGCTCTATATATAGATCAGTACATAGCAAGAGATCGACAATTGATGGGAGAGATCGTCCTAACAAAAGCATCAGATGTGTCGTTATTATAATTAAACTGTGGTGTGGGCTGGGACAGGGCTGACAGACGCTTAAAGGGAACCTGTCAGATGGTTTATGCTGCCATAATTGAAAGTGGGATATGATAGAAGGACAGAAACTGAGCTCTGTGACATTTAGGTTTATATTATTTGGAGCAGGATTTCTGAGTAAAAATCGGAATAAATTCTGACCAGACTCCTTGGGCCACATGTATGAAAACTGTCCAGGTCTAAAATTCACTTTGTTGCCCATAGCAACCAATCAGAGCGCCCCTCTCATTTCATATAGTGCTCTGAAAACATTTAAAGGAAGCTCTCATTGGTTGCTATGGGTAACAAAGTGAGTTTTAGGCCTAGACAGTTTTCAGACATGTGGCCCTTTAAGTGATGGTAGGAGTCCTGCTTACCCTGCCCACATACAGTGATTGACAGCTTTCCCTGCATCAGTCTGTACAAAGCAAACTGTCAATCACTGTATGTGGGCGTGGTCAGCAGCACTTTCAGTTTCACTTTCACAGATTTTCTCGGCTTTTTGCTCAGAAATTCAGCATTAAATCATATATCACAGAGCCCAACTTCTCTTCTCTATCATATAACCCTATATATCACAGAGCTCAGCTTCTCTCCTCTATCATATAATTCTATATATCACAGAACTCAGTTTCTCTCCTCTATCATATAACCCTATATATCACAGAGCTCCTCTTCTCTCCTCTGTCATATAACCCTATATATCACAGAGCTCAGCTTCTCTCCTCTATCACATAACCCTATATATCAGAGCTCAGCTCCTCTCCTCTATCATACAACCCTATATATCACAGAGCTCAGCTTCTCCCCCTCTATGATATAACCCCATACTTGCCAACTTTTGAAAGTGGAAAAGCAGGAGATTGAAGGCAAAAGGCCGCGGTAAAAAATTTGCATGGACAAGCCCATCTTGTTGGTGTGCCACGCCCCTTCAAGAATGCCACACCTACTCCACCTAACTGCATTACGGCTTTGGAAGAAATCCAGGTAGTGCCCCTTACAGGCAGGTAGATGCCCCTTGTAGCCAAGTAGATGCCCCCTTGCAGCCAAGTAGATGCCCCCTTGCAGCCAAGTAGATGCCCCCTTTGTAGCCAGGTAGAGCCCCCTTGTAGCCAGGTAGAGCCCTCTTATAGCCAGGTAAAGCCCCCTTTGTAGCCAGGTAGAGCTCCCATTGTAGCCAGGTAGAGCCCTTTTATAGCCAGGTAGAGCCCTCATTGTAGTCAGGTAGAACCCCCTTTGTAGCTAGGTAGATGCCCCCTTAGTAGTCAGGTAAACCCCACATTGTAGCCAGGTAGATGCCCCCTTTGTAGTCAGGTAGATGCCCCTATTGTAGTCAGGTAGAGCCCCCTATAGCTAATAAAAATAAAATAATTAAAGCCACTTACCTCACCAGGCTCCCTGCAGCAATGCCAGGTCCGGACATCTCCCGGCCGACTGACTCAGCGTCGCAGGGGGAGCGAGTGTAGCCGCACGTCAAACCCCTGCGACGCTGATCTGTATGTACAGCACACACCGGTGCTGTACATACAGGGGGAGAAGGGAGGAGGGGAACGATCCCTCCTGTTTCCTCCCTGCACAGCGAGACTCGCCAGGCGGCACCCACCTGTAGGAACGGCCCGGCGGCACCGGAGTAACGTCCTGAAACTACTCCAGCACCGCGGCCATTCAAAGAATTCCCCCACTGCCTGCTGGCGGCGGGAGGTTCCCCAACTCTGCCGGGGTGGCGGGGGGGTGACCCCCATTAGCGACAACCCCCCCCCCGCCAAAAACGAGAGAGTTGGCATGTATGTATAACCCTATATATCACACAAAGCTCAGCTGCTCTCTATCATATAACCCTATATATCACAGAGCACAGCTTCTCTCCTCTATCATATCACCCTATATATCACACAGCTCAGCGTATCTCCTCTATCATATAACCCTATATATCACACAACTCAGCTTCACTATCATATAACCCTATATATCACATAGCTCAGCTTCTCTATCATATAACCCTATATCTCACATAGCTCAACTTCTCTATCAATAACCCTATATATTACAGAGCTCAGCTTCTCTCCTCTATCATATAACCCTATATATTACAGAGCTCAGCTTCTTTCTCCTGTATCACATAACTCTATATATCACAGAGCTCAGCTTCTCTCCTCTATTATATAACCCTATATATCATAGAGCTCAGCTTCTCTCTCTGTCATATAACCCTATGTTACAGAGCTCAGTTTCTCACCTTCTATCACACTTCACTCTCAGATGGGGCAGCATAAACCCCCTGACAGGTTCCCTTTATGCTTTGGAATATAGTCGTTATAGGAGGAAAATTCACCCAAGATTCTGCTGCCCTATGTAATTTTCACTCATAGTAAGACAGTGGGCAACATGTATGATCGGGAGTTGCGCCTGTTTTCTGGCTAAAACTGCGGCTCACCGATCCGAGTCCTCTGTCGGAAGCAGGGATGCGATGTTAGGCGCAAGCTTCGTCACTTTCGGATGCGCCAAACATGAAAGGGCGTGCAATGGGCGCAGTGCGGGCGTTCTGGGGCGGGACCTGGCAATTTCGAATACTCCGAGGCATGCATGATCGCAGGTCGGCAAAGTGAGGTGCATTACAGCTCCAACAGGCAGGCCTAGTTGATTGTGGTCTAAATGAGCCGGAGGAGGCGAAGTGAAACGAGAATGTAATGGAATGGGGCAAAATGTGCTCCAGGTCGACTGTTACAACAGTACACAGCTCTCCGCTCCGTGATACATGGAGTATGATTCCAAAAATCGTTTTTATTAGGTGTAAAACATTGTCTGTAAAAGAGCTGAAACCTTCTATAAACATACATAAATAAAAATCCCTAACAACGCGTTTGTCGCCGTCGCCGGCACTACATCAGGAATTGGGATATTGAAAACTGCTGGGAAATACAGTAATTCAAATTCTGTAAGTTCTTCTCATTAGTTGGCAAAATCAGACTAGGAGCGACAGTGAACCAATTTTCTATATCTAAATTCCTGATGTAGCGCCGGTGACGGCGACAAACGCGTTGTTAGTGATTTTATTTCTGTATGTTTATAGAAGGTTTCAGCTCTTTTACAGAGAATGTTTTACACTTAATAAAAATGATTTATTTACTAATACTCCATGCCTCATGGCGCTGAGAATTCAGTGCCCCCATCTCTCCATAGACTACAATGGGAGAAAGTATCTCGCGCTCTGATTGGCCGGGATAGCCAAGCCCCCGCTAGCTCAACCAATCAGCTCTTTTCTGCCTTTTTTACTGTATTTTGAACTGTCCCACCTTTTCATTTGATTGGTCCATACTACTCTATAGGTTATAATGGGTCACTGTCGCTCCTACTCTGATTGGCTGGTTTATGCCGACCAATGAGAAGCGCTTCGAGAATTTGAATTACTGTATTTCCCAGCAATTTTCTATATCCCAATTCCCGATGTTGCGCCGTTATTGATTTTTTGTTAGTAATTTTATTTATGCATTTTTTTTAGAAGGTTTGAGCTCTTTTTCAGATAATGTTTTACACCTAATAAAAACGATTTTTTTTAAATCATACTCCATGCCTCACGGAGCTGAGAGCTGAGATTTATTTCTTGAGCGATCTTATATATTTTCACTTTAAGTTTTAATGATCTACTTTTTCACTACACTTAATCGTTTTTAGACAGCTTTGATTTTTCACTTTATTCATTCATTCATTTGAAAGACAACTCGTTTTGCTATTCACTAACATGTTTAATGATTTTTCGCTCATTTCCAGCCTGTCTCGAATCGGAATACATGTTAGGCGCAGTCCTTCTGCGCCTAAGTCCCGCACTGTGCCTCACACACTGGCGAGGCGCAGGGGACTTTTCACTGCATGTATGAGCAGACCTTGGGTGCCGACATTCATGAGGCGCAGCTTTCACGTTCGATCGGGCGAAAATGGGTGCTCCGACGCGCCAATCTTTATACATGTCGCCCAGTATGTCTACTTATAGGATTATTTTACTGTACACCAGAAATGAGCTGTCCGTTCAGACCCTTCTTCACAGATGTGAAAAACTACTTCAAAAGAAAAAAAAATGGTGGCTGGTTGCATGGTGCCAAGCTCACCAATCTACCTGTGAGATATAAGTATGTGAATGCTTTGAAATAACCTAGAAATCTGCTTTAGTAAACATTAAATAAATATCCATAACTTCTTTGTAAATGGCTTTTCCAAGACCTAATTGGCAAAAGGTGTTTGGTTTAAGGAAAGGAAATTGGGAATGGGCTTCTTTAATGGCTGGCTTACCGTAATGGCAGGTCTGAGGTATGGATCCTCTGAACCACTGCAAGTGGGGGTATAAGCCATATCAGGGAGTGGATCCCAAATAGGTTCCGGTATTCACCAGAGCCGGCCGCAAGACAGGTTGGGCTTGCTGCGGAGGGAGACTATCTGGTCGCTACCTCTGGTGTTGCTTGTTTGCATGGCAGTCGGGTGCAGCATGGTACTGAATCAGCAAGAAATCTCATAGTTGGGGAAAGGCCAAGATGTCAGGGCAGACAGCAGACAAGCGTAATCAGAGGACGAAAGCAAGGGGACTCCTAAGGAGCGCTTTCTCTAAGGGCATGAGCAAAATAAATGCAGCAAGGAAGCAGGGGAGGTGGCCAAGAGATATAGGGTCAGCACCCTGCAATTAGCCAATTACTGGTGTGTTGGCCCTTTAAATCTCACTGAGCTGATGCGCACGCACCCTAGGGAGCAGGAACGCGCATACAGGCCGATAGAGGGAAGCAGAGGAGCAGGAGCATGGACAGGTGAGTCCCAGCCAGCACTAAGAGCGCGCCCCTAGCCCGACATGTGGACTGAGATGCCACTCTCCCCAGCAGCATATGGGGAGAGGGGACACGAGTGCGCCCGACATGTGGGCTGCGGGGCTGCTTGCAACAGTTTCACAGATGCTTTGATCAGTAATTATAGGTACATAAAGCCTGGTCACTGACATTTGTTCTTCTTAAGAAATATTGGTTAGTGTGACAAATGTCTTGATCGAAAAGCTCAGAAGACTTCAAGAGACATACTGTGTTATAGAAACACATTAATCTGGTAAAAGCTAAAAAAGCATTTATAAAGACCATGGTTAAACAAATTGTTTAGAAATTGAGAAAATTCAGGACTCTTTCTCTTCTCCATAGGAATGGGTGTCCTGTTAAAATCCAATAGCACAATAAACAATCCTGAAATAAAAAATTAAAAGCTCAAGAGCAACAGCAAAAAGTTTACAACAAAATCTATAAACTAAATAAAAAACTCTGCTGTGTGTGCCCTGTAGAAAAACACTGAGCAAGACTAGTGTTCATGCAAGAACCTCACAAAAGAAACCAAAAAAAATACTACACCTCTTTAGTTTCCATGAGATCAGATGAATGTTCCATAATGTTTTGGGGAAGATTTTCTATGAACAGATGAGACAAAGTTAGAGCTTTTTAGCACAAATTTACTATGTTATATTTGGAGAAAAAAATAACACTGTACATCAACACCAAAACATTATCCAAACTGTGAAGCATGGAGGAGGGAGCATCTTTTTTTCGAAAACTGTTTTATTATCACATGGCCTGGACTTCTTGAAAACATTGAGGGAACACTAAGATTTAAGGTGTATGAAAACATTTTACAGGAAAATATTAAAGGGATTGTCTCACCACGCTGTTTCACAGAGTCAAAAGCAGTTTTTAATTCATGCATCCTGTCTCTTCCAGGTTAAGCTATAGGTGGTTCTGTATCAGCGATTAGCATCTCAGCTCCCTATTCAAAGGTCTTCTAATTGCTCTGACTTCAGAGCAGGAGATGTTTGTCTAAAATGCAGGGAGCTACAGAGCTAAAGTAAACAAAAGTAGTTAGTCTCCTTTGTTCGTTACATCAGATAACACTCAATCTCTCAAGTTGTAGTCCTGTGTGCCGACTTGTGATGTCTCACTACCTGCCATCAGATAACACAAATAGCAGGGCAGAGCTCTTATCTCCTCAACAAATCAAAATAAACAAATTATTTTGAAAATGTCTTCATTTACTGTTCCCTACTTGTTGAAAGCTAATCTTTGTAGTGAGACGCCCTCTTTAAGGCCGGAGTCTATGACCTTAGGCTGAAAAGAGGATTTAAGGAAGCAAGTTAATGACCCAAAGCACACAAGTAAATTACAAAACAATGGTTAAAAAGATTTGTGTTTTTTTAAATGGCTAAATCAGTCCCAAAATTAACCTGACCTTGAGAACAACTGTATAACTTGTGTGATTAAGGCTAACTCCTGTAGAGTCCGGAGAGGCAATATTCTAGGTCATGAGTGGGTGTGTAACTATAAATGATAACTTGGTATAAATATATATCGTTATTGCCAGAATGAACTTTTTCTACCTCCATATTTTGCTCCTTGTAACTACTGAGCTGAGGGTCAGCTGGTATTATCTTTTCTGTGCACTTGTGTCAAGATAACAAAGCTTGTTTCATAGAAAATGAAGCCCTGGACAATAGCAAAGTAGACTCCTCCACTGGGTACATTTAGTAAATTTTCTTGTATTCTCCATATTAATCTAACTTGGTGAACAAGTTAATCTTACGGCATTTAAGATGTTAATTTCCCATTTCATGTGGTTTAGGACAGTAAAAGGGGTCAATAGTAAAATTAGATTGTTCCTGGGACTCCATCCTTGGGCCCAGTTTCCAAACAAACCTGTTTTGACAATTATTCTGCATGCCCAATATATAGAATTGTTTTTTATGCTATAATTTGTGTAGAATTTGATAACTTTGCATTAAGAAATTCCAGTACATGTGAATGACCCAAAAAGGTTGATTCAGTTGATGATAATTACAGCAGGCAGCACTTTACATCAGCCTTTAATTTGCCTATTATCAAACAGCCTATAGCAGAGGCCTCCAGCCTTTCTTTAGTATAAAAACAGTCATTTAAGTAACCTTGGAAA
>JAODAL010068444.1:0-16806 GCA_025379985.1 Phyllomedusa bahiana
GATTTGGGTTCCCTTCTGTTTTCTTAGATTCACTTGATATGTTTTGGGAAATAAATCTTATCCTGTCAAATCAAATAATTTTCCGAAATTCGGTTTTCCGATTCATTTTCTCCGGTAGGTTGCAAAGTAGCCAGAATATCCTGAGGCTTTAATCAAACGTCTTCTTCCATATTCCCACAAATTCCATAATTCTATATAGTTCCCTGCTGAAAAATAGAAATGAAAACTAAAAGAAATAATAACTGTTCTGCCCCCTTCAAAAGTAGGTGGGCTGAATCAGTTGACAGGCAGCTAAACTATTTCATAACAATTCATACCTGTATGAGTCTTCAGAGCTCGTATGCCCTGGTCTGTTCTCTTTGTCTCTTCAGCTGAACTGATAGTAAAAGTTACTATCCAGAATACTGTCTCCTGCTAGAACCTTAGAAAAAACCCAAACCTTCATTAGCATAAGATAAGAGCCTAGAGTAAACAAGCTATTTTGTTCAGCATTACACAGAAATACAAGCGGGTTTAAACACAAGGAAAATGTAAAAAAGTTGACATGTAAATTGAACTACATCTATATGAACATCAGGGTAAATAAGACAGAGTGAAAAAATTTATGCACAAAACTTTATAGAAAACATTTAGTGACAAAAGGACCTCAAAATATAGTAGGGAGTCAAAATGATCCCTTCTGTAGTTCTTGGTAAATTTGAAAAAAAACGCGCAATTTTTCACCAAAATTATTTATTCTCACAAAATCTTTTTTCACATCATATTTGAGGAAAAGTCACCGAATTTCAAGCCGGAATTCTGAAAAATGTAGTCACAGAAGAGAAATAAAAAACGAAAGGAGTCAAAATGACTCCATCAGTAGTTCTAGTGTTAAATGTGGGGGTCATGCAGGTTTGGGGCTCATGCTGCGTTCCAGGACAGGGATATT
The DNA here is from genome assembly GCA_025379985.1 of Phyllomedusa bahiana. NCBI lineage: Eukaryota > Metazoa > Chordata > Amphibia > Anura > Hylidae > Phyllomedusa > Phyllomedusa bahiana. The sequence goes on from JAODAL010068444.1 coordinate 929, forward strand.
CAATGTCCAGTTCAAGTAACATGATGGTTCAAATCATACTGCCTTCTGCCACTTTTTAATTTGTGGGTGATGCAGGTTTAAGGGTCAGGCTGTGGTACAAGACGGGATTTGTAAATGGTCTGTGACTTTTTTTCTGTGAATTTTATAACCAAGTGGGGTTGCCAAGATGTTGCACGTATCCATTTGACTGTTGTGGATGTTAATTTCAGCTTCTCCGCCTTGTTTGGGTGTAATAATGAAGGTGTTGTTGCTCCCCATAGACTTTTAAAGGTCATCGCGCATAATCGATGCTCACTATCGAAAAAACTTATCGATAGCGGCCGACTATCGACTATCGATCGATCTCGATAGCCAACGCAATCGCTCAACACTAGTGACAAGACCAAGTATAGGATCAGATGAGAAGTCCTAGACTCCATCATATAACAGAGCGATCAGAATAGGGAGCTTCTCTTCTATACGTCCCAGGGCCGAGAATCCTGCGGGGATTTTATAGATAACTGATGCTTTTATGATCAGTGACTTCTTAATTATTTACAATACAACTTCCTCCAGGAGCCGCGGCCTCGCTGATCTGTCACATTCATCATCTATAGAGGAAGACGTGCGGCTCCCGGGCAGCTACTGCCGGGCACTGTACAGCAAGCGCCGCTCCCTCCATGTAACGAGCGAGGCCCGGGGCAGCTCCCTCCATGTAACGAGCGAGGCCCGGGGCAGCTCCCTCCATGTAACGAGCGAGGCCCGGGGCAGCTCCCTCCATGTAACGAGCGAGGTCCGGGGCAGCTCCCTCCATGTAACGAGCGAGGCCCGGGGCAGCTCCATCCATGTAACGAGCGACGCCCAGGGCAGCTCCATCCATGTAACGAGGCGAGGCCCGGGGCAGCTCCTCCATGTAACGAGCGAGCCGGGGCAGCTCCTCCATGTAACGAGCGAGGTCCGGGGCAGCTCCTCCATGTAACGAGCGAGGCCCGGGGCAGCTCCTTCATGTAAACAGCAGAGGACCCAGGGAGACCTCCAGAATGCGGGCCCCTCCTACATTAAAGGTGCAGCCCCAGATAACGACCCGGGAAAAGCTCACCCATGTAAAGAGCGAGGCCAATACCCTGTCAGCGGTCGGGCCTCCCCATGTAACAAGGGGGAATCCGGGGACATCCCGGAGGCCATAAACAGCGAGGTCCGGAGGCAGCTATGTAATCGAGCGAGTCCGGGGCTGTCCCTACCGTAAAAGGCGGAGAGGAGGGATCAACCCAGGACCAGCACAGGCAAGAACGGCCTACATGTCAGCAGGAAACCTCCCTCCACCTCTCGGTAATAACTCGAGATGAGGCTGTGGGGTTAGAAATTGCGGAAGACCCCTGGGTATCAGGGACAGCCCCAGCACTTAGCGGAGCCCCCGGTGGCACACAGTGGCTTGGTCTGCCAGACTGAACCCGGGGTCAGCGGCTCGGCTCCGCCAGATGGGAGCCCCCGTACAGGGGACATCAGCAGTGCAAGATCCCCCTGGGATACAGCGCTCAGTTCCCTCTAGTACTGGAGGCCCCGGGGATACCGGCAAGCCAGGGCTCTAGATAGGGAAAAAGGCGGGGATACAGGCCGCCACAGGCTCTGCTCTAGAATCTACCCCGGGATACGCGCCACAGCCTCTGCTATCAAGAGGGAGCGGGTCGGCGCCAGCTTGACAATGCGGAGCCCCGGGGATACAGCGCCACAGCTCTGCTCTAGATGCGGAGCCCCCGGGGATACAACGCCACAGCTCTGCTCTAGATGCGGAGCCCCCGGGATACGGGCGGCACAGCTCTGCTCTAGATGCGGAGCCCCCGGGGATACAGCGGCACAGCTCTGCTCTAGATGCGGAGCCCCCGGGGATACAGGCGGCACAGCTCTGCTCTAGATGCGGAGGCCCCGTGGATACAGGCGGCACAGCTCTGTCTAGATGCGGGGGTTCCGGGGATACAGTTCTGCTCTAGATGCGGAGCCCCCGGGGATACGGCGCCACAGCTCTGCTCTAGATGCGGAGGCCCCGGGGATACAGCAGCACAGCTCTGCTCTAGATGCGGAGGCCCCGGGGATACAGCTCTGCTCTAGATGCAGAGGCCCCGGGGATACAGGCGGCACAGCTCTGCTCTAGATGCGGAGCCCCCGGGGATACAGGCGGCACAGCTCTGCTCTAGATGCGGAGCCCCGGGGATACAGGCGGCACAGCTCTGCTCTAGATGCGGAGCCCCTGGGGATACAGCGGCTCAGCTCTGCTCTAGATGCGGAGCCCCCGGGGATACAGCGGCACAGCTCTGCTCTAGATGCGGAGCCCCCGGGGACACAGCTCTGCTCTAGATGCAGAGGCCCTGGGGATACAGCAGCACAGCTCTGCTCTAGATGCGGAGCCCCCGGGGATACAGCTCTGCTCTAGATGCGGAGCCCCCGGGGATACAGGCGGCACAGCTCTGCTCTAGATGCGGAGCCCCCGGGTATACAGGCGGCACAGCTCTGCTCTAGATGCGGAGCCCCCGGGGATACAGGTGGCACAGCTCTGCTCTAGATGCGGAGCCCCGGGGATACAGACCGCACAGCTCTGCTCTAGATGCGGAGCCCCGGGGATACAGCGGGCACAGCTCTGCTCTAGATGCGGAGCCCCCGGGATACGGCGCCAAGCTCTGCTCTAGATGCGGAGGCCCCGGGGATACAGTGGCACAGCTCTGCATGCGGAGCCCCCGGGGATACAGCTCTGCTCTAGATGCGGAGCCCCCCGGGGATACAGCGGCACAGCTCTGCTCTAGATGCGGAGCCCCCGGGGATACAGCGGCACAGCTCTGCTCTAGATGCGGAGCCCCCGGGGATACAGCGGCACAGCTCTGCTCTAGATGCGGAGCCCCGGGGATAACCACGCTCTGCTCTAGATGCGGAGGCCCAGGGGATACAGCAGCACAGCTCTGCTCTAGATGCGGAGCCCCCGGGAATACAGCAGCACAGCTCTGCTCTAGATGCGGAGCCCCCGGGGATACAGGCGGCACAGCTCTGCTCTAGATGCGGAGCCCCAGGGGATACAGCAGCACAGCTCTGCTCTAGATGCAGAGCCCCTGGGGATACAGGCAGCACAGCTCTGCTCTAGATGCGGAGCCCTCCGGGGATACAGCGGCACAGCTCTGCTCTAGATGTGGTGGTGGCTCTTAGAAGAGCCTTTGGGTTGTTGGAGACGGAGCCGCTCACTTGGCGCTGGTGTACTTGGTGACGGCCTTGGTGCCCTCGGACACGGCGTGCTTGGCCAGCTCTCCAGGCAGCAGCAGGCGCACGGCGGTCTGGATCTCCCGGGAGGTGATGGTGGAGCGCTTGTTGTAATGCGCCAGGCGGGACGCTTCCCCTGCGATGCGCTCGAAGATGTCACCGACGAAGGCGTTCATGATGGTCATGGCCTTGGAGGAGATGCCGGTGTCGGGGTGCACCTGCTTGAGCACCTTGTACACGTAGATGGAGTAGCTCTCCTTGCGGCTGCGCTTGCGCTTCTTGCCGTCTTTCTTCTGCGCCTTGGTCACCGCCTTCTTGGAGCCCTTCTTCGGGGCGGGAGCGGACTTCGCTGGCTCAGGCATAATGATGGCAGATACCTGTTCTTCTATAGAGCAGAGACCAGTACTGGGGAGCGAGAGCTCTGCTGCTCCTTATATCTCCGATCTGCAGATGAGGGCGGGGCCGGAGAGCTGCATTCCTATTGGTAGATAGTGATAAGGGCGTGGTGTAACTGATGTGCAGCTCGTTTGCTGCTTTCCTATTGGCTACTATCTATAGCGCCCCCTAGACCCGCTATTCTCTTGCCGCACATTTCCGGGCTCCTCCTTAGTGGCCACCGCTGTCTCCATAGCTAAATGTTCCGGATGTCCACCGCCCGGAGGCCCCGTCCTGATATTACCCGGATGAAACAAAGAGAGTGAGGAAAAAAGAAGTAGACGAAACCGCGCAAAGACTGAGCGGGAAATTCAAAATCAGCCAATGAGCGCAAAGTATCGGGGTCATAGCTCCGCCCATAGATGATACCGCGCATGCGTACTTTTCCTCCGGTGATCAATGTTAACTCTTTCCTTCCCGCGCTATTTGCGCTCCCTTCATCATAGTGATAGGAGAATGGAGCGGGCACTGGCGGGGACAGCGCTGATGTGAACGCGGGAAGAGACATTGCAGTCACCGGGCGGATCTCATAGCAGCGAGGATGCGGGTGATGCATCCATTACTGGGGTCCAGCGGCTCTAGCAGCCCGCTCCCCCGCCGCTTGTGAGGGCAGTATCCGGGCAGTACTCCGCTCCCAGAGCTCGGCGGTCATGGCTCTGCAGGAGGCAGCGAGGCTGAGCCCTAATGTGTGCGCCCTCCCCGCAGGGATCCCATAATGGTGACAATTACTTCTTCCCGCAGAGGCGACTCCTCAGTCAGATACATAGCAGTTATTGGTCCCGAAGCCGTTACACTGTGTCCATGCTGTGACCGTAGGAAGCGCCGGACGTGATGATCGCTCCCTGCGCGGCTTCTCTCCCGGGCTCCGTCCTCACTGCTCCCAGCGGTCACCAGTGTATTCGGGGCCTGTGTGCTCGGAGCCCCGCGGTGCCGGCTGCGCTTATCCCATCACACAATAGAGACCGCAGCCTCCCCGGAACTGATTGGCTGAGCCCTGAAGCGTTGGTTCTTTTGAATTTCCCGCTCATTCTCCTTTTTTTCGCTGCAATATCATCTGTTTTTTTAATTTGACAAAACCGTAAGAAATACAAATGAGTATAAAGAAAGCGCGGAGCAGGGAGGCGTCAATCGGGACTAATCGGATCCCCCCTTAAAGGCGAGAATTAAAGTCACAATACACCATCGGAAATAAAAAAATTTTCAAAATTTACTATTTGTATTCCTTAGTTTTATTATTGTTTTATCCTAATGAAACGATTTGTTACGTCATTTCCCACCCCCCATTGTTATAAAATTTATAACGACTGCTTTAGACAGGAGCTTTTTTCCCCCATGTGTCATTATCACGGTCACGGGTTCTACATTATCCCGGGCCTTTATCGATGGCTTTTATAAACTAGAAGTGCCCAAAAGGCAGAACAAATGCCGGGGTTTTCTTGTTTGCCCAGAAGAGCCGCAGCGTCAAACTCACAATTGTGTTTTTTATCCCTTTATTCATATCTTTCAGTCACAATTAGGGGTTTAAAACCCTTTTCCCATAGACATCGTCTACAATCTATTCTCCTTCCCAATGGACGGGGTTTCCCCCCAGTGTCCCTCTTCCCCCCTGCTTTTACATCACGAAAGCGCGCCGCAGTCACAAGGCCGGAAAAACCCCCCCGGCACCGCACGCCACATAGATTGTTAAAAGGGAGGACGTTGTGTAATAAGCGGGAAAAAAACCCCCAAAACGCCCCACGATGTCCAACCCCCGAAAAGTCGGGCTAAGCTCCGCCCCCGGTTGGGCGTTTTGAATTTCCCGCTCCCCCTCCCTTCGCTGTTCACTTCTGGCGAAAACTAAAAAAATAAGTGAAAGGGAAAAGGGGAGGACAGCCCATTTGTCAATGGGGATGAACCACCGCGATAAGGGATCAAGTAAAAAAAGGATGGCAACCCCCATAAATAATCACGAGGTTTGGATGCGACCCCTGGACTAAAAAAATTTAAATGTTGCCCTTTGTTCAAAGGGCTTAAAAGCAGCAACTGAAAGAAAAAAGGGGGGGGGAAAAATTTAAAATTTGTCTTTAAACCTTTTTTTCTTTGTCTCCATAGTTTTAGTCTACCCCCCGTCACTAGTTCTATTATCCCCGGTCTTGAGATGAACTATTAAAAACTAGAAGTGCCCCGAGGCAGAAAAAAAAGCCCGTCTCTTTTCGCACTACAAAACCTGGGCTCTAAAAACTATTCAACAGTAACCCAAAAAGTTCCTAAATCCCGGCATCTCAGTAACAAAAAACATCCCCTCTCACCCAGTGTTTCCATTTTCCCTTGCTGCTTTTGATACATTGTATGTTCCTCAGAACCAAAAAAAAGATCTTTTAGGGAGCTGCTTCTTCTTTTTATTTCTAAGACTTTCTCCGTTAAATTTAAAAATTACTGAGCAGATGTGGCATCCCTGCACACTTTGCTCTAGCTGTCCCAACTGTGCAAATTTTATCTCAATCAATTGACGCAACAAAAAAAATATTAAAAAAAAAATGACTCGGGGCAGTAACAGGGTAAAAACCCCGGGGCACTTATTTTTTCACCCCATCAAAACCGACTGTTACTTGGCTTTGGAAAGTTTTTAGTATCTAACTGCCCGGGGGGCGGCGTCCAGGAGCGCAGGTTTGACTTTTTTTCCCCGAGGTTTGGGGGGGCTCTGAAAAGAGCCTTTGTGTTGTAAGAAGGACAGACCTAAGCTTTTCCCCCCCGGGACCCTGCGCGCCGCTGGAGTTTTGGGCATGAGGGTGACCCTTTTGGCGGGGAAAGCCAAGGGGGGTGCCTCAAAGACCCCGCCCAGAAAACCCTCGCTGGCCTCCTGCGGGGCCAAAACCGCCATTTGGGAAAGGGAGAGGGTCTTAAAGTCCTGGGGGTCTCCCCCCCCAGGCCGGAAGGGAAGTTCCATGAGCAGCTCGGTGGACTTCGGTTTTGGCGGCGGTCCCCCGGGGAGAGCGATGTGCCCGGGGGGTTTGCGGTGAGGCTTTTGACCCCCCGGGTGGCCGGGGCCCCCTCTTCCGGGCACCCTTAGTTGCCAGGTTGCGGGGAGTTTCCCCCGGTATTTGCGGCGGGCCCTGCTTAGTTGGCCATACGCTTCCTCTATAGAATAAGGATGGAATACCAGGGCGAGAAGGCCCCCCCGTATTTATACCCTGTGTCGTCCTTATGGTCATGTAAGCCCCCCCCCCCACATGTTTTGGGTTTGGGTTCGTACGACCCGAAAAAAATAACATGTCCAAACCAATTTCTTTGGGTAAAAGAAACTCAAAAATTAAAAGAAAAAAAATTTTTAAATTGTCAATTAAACATCGCATTGTAATAATTCGATGGGATTTCAAATGGGGAAAAACAATTTATACACAGCTTACACACCGCCTGTTTCACCACAGCCCCGCAACTTTTTTTTAAGCCTTTTTTTGGGTTTTCTTCTGACACCTGGGCCCCTGGTGGGGGGAAACCTTCAATTGGAGCATGGCCCCAGACTTTATAGCATCCTTTCCCTATTCAAAAACGACCCCTTGGTTTACCCGCTCCTTTACGAGCAGTGAGGTTGGCACCGAGACCCCGCCCAAAATGTATTATCTCTACAGATCAACGAGGCGGCGCCGCGCCTTGTTCTCTTCTTTTTTTTTAACTAAAACTTAAACCCATTCATCACGTACAGAGGGGGGCCCATTGTTTTCTGACCCCGTCCCCTGCCCGCACTTTTAAACCTTTTCCCCGCTAGCACGCCGCATCCCCCCAGGCGCACGGGGTTCTATAGGCCCCAACGGATTGCTCCCAGTCCTCACCCGGGACACCGTAATCCCCAATTTCAGGGGGGGTTTAAAATCCCACCCGCGCAGCTGAATGGTGAAGGAAAAATTTATTGTTTACAGACTCGGAGAGTGCGGGTACAGGCAGTGCACCCCCCAAAAGAGGCAGGGGCCATTACCAGACTACAGGCCGCCGTCTAAAGGGGGCGGGATCGACAGCTCTGGGGAAAAGAGGGGGTTAAAAAGAGTTTGTGGGGTTTGTGCAGGGCGGTTCCCGCTTACTTTTTGGCTTTTGCTCCCTTTTTTTTAACCGGGGTCTTGGCGAGCTTTGGCTTGGGCCGCCTTTTTACCGGGCTCTTGGAGCACTTTGGGTTGGCCCCCTTTTAGCCGGGCTCTTGGCACAGCTTGGTTTGGCCGTTTTTCTTCCCGGGCCTTGGCAGCAGCTTTGGGCTTGGCCCCCTTTTTACCCGGGCTCTTGGTGCCCTTCTTGGGGCTCTTGGGGGCTTTTTTTGCCGCTGCAGGCTTCTTGGGCCGCGGTCTTTTAGGAGATTTGGCCGCCGGGCTTTTTTGGCCCTGTCTTGCCCTTTGCTTCCGGGCTGTTTTTTGTTCAGCTTGAAGGGCCGGAGGCCCCGCGCCTTGAGCGGAGCAGATTCCCCTTATAACCAGCGCCTTGAGGCCAGCTTCAGGCGGCTTTGTCCTCACATCGTACCCTCCCGCACCCACGCCTTCTTCAGGGGGGGAACGGGGCACCCCCCTCGCCCCCTTAAGGGGGAACGGCTTTGACGATCATCGGAGCGCGGGGCCGAGGGTTTCTTGCTCTTTTGGCGCACCCGGCAAGGTTTTCCCGGCGCTTTCTTGGCAGCGGGCGGGGCGGGGGGTGGAGCACGGGGGGGCGCGGCTTCTGCCATCTTCTAACGTGGAAAAAAGAACACAACAAGACCCAAGAATAGAAAGGGAAAAGGGCCCCGGCGGCGCCTCTTTAATACAGGGGCTGCTGTGCGTGTTGGCTGCTGAGCTCAGCGTCCTTTCTTTTGGGGCTGTACCGAGGCTGTTCCCGGCCCGTCCCCCCTTGTGCCCCCCCCGCCCGGGGAAGAGCCCGTTCCGGGCGAAACCGGGCAGCTGAGGCGTTTCCCTCCGGCCCCCTCCCTGCATCCCCCCCTGGCCCCCCTTAAATACCCTCACGGCGGAGCCGCTGAGAAGAAGCCGAGAGGAGGCCCGGGATCCCCCGCCATAGTCCCCCCGATTGACACCTGTGTAACCGGGGGGACGTCCCACGCCCCGGGGAGCTCGCCCTTCATTCCCGCTCTTGTCACCATCCGGGACATTCCCACAATCTCTGATGTACAGGAAGCGACGGACCGTGCGGGGGGGCCGGAGCTGCTGAACCCGGGGAATGTAACAAGGCGGCGGCTCCGCTCCTGCCCCCTCCCCCCCTTTCATCTCTCCCTGGGGACACCGAGCGATTCCCCCTTTCATGCCCCCCAGGTGTAGAGACTGGGGCAGATTAGGGAGCGGGGGGAGGTTTATCCCCCGGGGGGAAACAGTGGGGTTACTGGGCCCAATGGGCCCCGGGGCATGATGACGCGTTGTCTCCAAGGGGATCAAATTTCCCGTTCTCTCCTTCCGACAGGCGGAGCCACAAGCCCAGGCGGAGCAATTCCCAGGGCCCGGAGGAGGAGGCCTCCAAAAAAGGTTCTGCGCAGGAGGACTGCACCCAAAGCTGCGCTGACATGGCCTCTGGTTTCATCATCAGTAAAAAACTGTCCCTAATAATACATTACACTGGAGACGGGGCCCGAAGATTTTGGGGGGGAAAACAGCTCAGATGCAGGGGAACTCCCCCGAAAAGGGCCCCCACAGCGAAACCTTTCTCAGCCACAAGGAATTGAGGAAATTTAAAACCAAGAGAGGGGTTAGAGATTCATCTTCCCATGAAGCCTTCTTTTAAATTGGATGAGAAATATTGCCCTCGCTGTTACTTGTACTTTCTTTGTTTTGAGTAATCTCAATAAACAATTCTTAAGTTATTAATTGAAATCATCTACTCAACTATATATGATTATGTTAGATTGGACTCTAGTTTACCTTGGGTTTTAGCCCCATCATTTTCTTTTTATTGTTCACGATTTTTTCATTTTTTTAAAAATAACCACTTTTTAATTTTGCCAAAAATGTGCGATGAGAAAGTAAGGCATGTTATTTGTATATAAAATGACAAGGAGGAAGGTCATATGTCAAATTAATACCCGACGTGGAAGGGAAAAAACCATGTTTTGTTTGGCCCAAAAAACCATCATTACTTTCTGAGTGATAAACTATTCTTTGAGCACTCATAAAATAAAGAACCCAGAAGGAGGGGGGGAAGCTCGGCAGTTTTTTACAATTTTTCGACTCTTTTTCCATTTCGAAAACACCGGTTGTATATTTTTTTAAAAAATCCCTATGATATTTTGCAAAATCTACCTACATGTCATTTATTTGCAAGCAAATTTGTTTTTGTTTATTTTGTGGCCTACAAACCCACAAAATAGGGAAAGACATTCATACTCCCTTTAACTTTCACAAGGACCATTTGTTTATAAAATAAATTAAATTGGAGATTTAAAAAACCCAAAATTGTTTGTTCCTGTTACTGAGTTTGGAGAGACCTCTTATTCGGGTTTTTCTTTTATTCTTTTATTGTTAAAGCAAATACTTTCTAATCTTTAAAAATAATAACATTTAAATTTATCGGATCACAAAAATTTCTTTGTTTTTTTACACAGAAAGAATAAAGTTTTATTTCCAAATGAAAACCCTGTAAAATCGGCCACTTACATTTTTACTCTTAAGTTAATTTGTTTTCCGAATCTTTTCTTTTTTCTATTCAACTATTTTCCCTTTTCTTTCTTTCTTTAGGGTTTTATTTAATTTTAAATTTTTAGATTAATGAACAAAATTATGAAAAGGAAGGAAAAGAGGCTTTCCCGCTCTGTCACTCATCTTAGAAGGATACAAAGTAAGTTACTGTTTTTCTTTGGCTAATTTGTGTCAATCCAATAAAAAAAAAAAACATTACAAAACCCCAATGTTTTTTGTGGGCTGATACTGCCAAACTCAAAAACCCCAAAGATACAACGAAAACCCCATTCCCTCCTGTATTCTGGCCCCCCGCGGTTGGCCGCGATCTCAATGTCTTGAAAAAACTTGGATTCTCCATTAAAAACTTTTTTGTAAATGTTGGTTGTTAAACAAAAACTGAAAATAAAAAACTAAAATAAATATGTCTCCATAAAACCCTTTTCCCCTTTTTTAACCCCCAGGAACAAGGAATGCACCAGAAAAATCCAGTGAGTCTCCCTCAAAGAAGAAAATTTGGGTTGGGAAAATTTGTTTCACCATTTCTAAGGATAACGTAAACCCAGGTCTCCTCCTGCGTTTCCCCCAAGCTGGGAATTTAGTCCCCGAGAATTTTTTTAAATTGGGGAAACGAGGTTTTATTGACCCCTTTTGCCAGGGTCGGCCCATATATCGCCCCCACAACCCCTTGTGTTTTTACATTACCTATTGGGACTACAAGAAAAAAAGGGGGGTTTATGGGAAATTTCGTGATAGAGGTTGGGCTTCGTGTTTTCCCCCTTGTCCTCGATGTTACAAAAATTTCACCGGGGTTTTTTGGATCGAAAACCCTATTGGGGAGTCTGATGAAAATTTTTACTCTCCAAATGGGATTGAGGATTTTTAGCCTGGAAGGAGCGGTAAACCTTTTTTATTTTGGTCATCGTAACAAGGATAGCGGGGGTTGGTTTCTACTAGTAAAGCTTGGGGGGAAGCCCGGGCCTTTGGGGCCCCTTATTAGCAGTGGCCAAAGCTCGAAGAGGACAAAACTTACTTACACAATCTTTCTCAAGCGCCGCCTAAGGTGAAAGTAAACTGAACCTGCAGGGGAAAGCAGAGGGATGTGACTCTGAATGTAACACGCCCCCCAGGGAATGAGGAGAGGGAGGGGACCCGACGTAACACGCAACCTGAGGGAATGAGGAGAGGGGGAAAGTGACGAATGTAACACTACAACCTGCAGGGGAAAGAGGGAAAGGGGGGGACTGAAAAGTAACACTACAAACCCAGGGGAAAGAGGAGGGGATTTTCTGAATGAACACTGCCAAACCCGCAGGGGAAAGAGGAAAGGATGTGTTTGAAGTAACACTCCAACCGCAGGATAGGAAGGGTGTGACTGTAATGTAACACCGAAAATGAGGGGAAATAGGAGAGAGAGGACCTAATTAAACGCAACCTGCAGGAAGAGGAGGGGATTTAAAATCTAAAGAAACATGCAACCGCAGGGAATGAGGAGAGGGATGGACGTGAATGTAACGCGCCAACCTGCGGGAAAGAGGAAGGGAAATTTACGAATGTAACATCAACCTGCAGGGAAAAGAGGAGAGGGAGTGATGTGAAAGTAACACTACAATGCAGGGAAGAGGAGAAGATGTGACTCAAAGTAACATGCAACCCGCGGTAATGAGGAGAGGGATGTGACGAATGTAACCAACAACGCAGGGGAAGGGAAGGGATGTGCTGAATGTAACACGCCAACTCAGGGAATGAGGGGGAAAGGGTGTGATTGTGAAAACACTGCCAACCGAGGGAAGAGGAGGGGTGAGTGAATGTAACATGCAACCTGCAGGGGAATGAGGAGAGAGAGTGCCTGAAGTAAACTGCAACCGCAGGAATGAGGAGGGGGTTGTGGGCTGAATTAACCGCAAACCCGCAGGGAATGAGGAGAGGGATGTGCTGTGAATGTAACGCGCCAACTGCAGGGAAAAGAGGAGAGGGATGTGACCCAATTAACCACATTTTTTACATTTAAAGGTTTCACACCAGTATTAATTATTTCTTTTTGCAAAAAACTTTATTGAGTAACAGAAAAATTCCGGTTTCATTAAAAATTAAAAACAAAATTTATCCTTATATATCTTCTTAGATTGCATACTTTGGTACGTTTCGGTCCCTAAATGGACCTTTTTCAACTGAATCTCTAAAAAATAATAAAAACAGATAACAACAAATTGTTAGTATACATAGCACCACTAACAAATTATTGTTGTTAGTAACACACATTTAAAACCATTATTACTCACATAACAGGTTTTTTATATCTCTTATTCATCTCTTTGTTATTTTACAACACCTATAAAAATACAATGACAGAAGAGTAATTATTTACATTGAAGTTTATCAGACAATAATAGGATACAAGTTGTCTCTTAGAACCCTGCATGACCAATCATAATCCACTAATATAACCAGTATCAACCATATTATTAGAATCACCCTACCAATATGTAATATTATACACCCATCAAAAAACATCCATGAATGAGTCCCACAACACCAACATTTCCCATATAGTTTGAATCTATTCTTAAATCCCATATTGATCATTTAGTATGGCATATATATAGAGATACACCTAGCACCGGGAAATAGCGGATAGTTTACAAATTATCCCGAATAAAGAATTAATTCCACATTTTAGATCTAACTTATAGGTGGATATATCAATTATACCGCGATATATTCGCGGTTATCCTGGATATACATTAGAAGGCAATTATGAATCAAAAGTTCCCCCTCTCTTACCTGCGGCGCATTGTGCTGTAGTTTAAATGAAACCGGAACTCCGGACTAGTACATCGCGCGAGTTTTTATAGAACCCGCGCATGCGCAGTCACACGCCATTAGTTAACATGGAGTATGGGGAACTCAGGCGTGTGAAGCGCATGCGTCATCCACGTCATATGGGATCTATCTAGGGATCATTTGCGGGTACAAAGAACCGCTTGAGTCATGCAATAACGATGCCCGGAGTCTATGTAAGCAATTCAAACAAAATCAAGGATAAAGAACAGTGATCATGGAGCCCCGAATAATATCAAATTTGATGTCAAAATAATCACAAAACGGGTGTATAGATTTATAAATGTCAGGATCAACCCGATTATAGTGACACCTCTGCCTATCTAAGGTAGATATATAAATGATCCGGCTGATCGTATTGTCTCTTACTAAGGATTATTCTAAATGCACAATAATACTGCATATATGATATCCCATCATTTTAACATGATGCCCCATAAGTAGTGACTATAACTCCCTTACCACATCATAAATGGAATTAACATAGGATTGTGGGAGACATTCACCGACGTATACATATCACAACATATGTCAAATCTAGTCTCGTCCCTCTCAAAAAATGAGGAAAATGGATGTTGTATATAGCATAAGATGTCCTTCCTCAGTAATACTGAATACAGTTCTCATAGTATGTGATTATGTGAAAGAAAAACTCTCCATTTCCATCTAACCATTAGGGCATCACATAATCACTAATCTTCAATTAGTGATTAATACAAAAATCAAACTCCCTATTGAGGCCCTTGGGGTTTAATGTCTCCAATTGGTGAATCCAATAGGATTCTCTTTGTTTCAATAATTGAGCCCTATCCCCTCCTCGCCGTGGTATCTGTATGGAATCGATGACCTGATATCTGAGTTGTGAAACATTATGGTTCTTTTCTATAAAGTGTGCTGGAATTGGCAAAAGTAATTCCTTCCTCCTGATGGTCGATTTATGTTTAGAAATGCGGTCTCGCACACGCTGGGTGGTCTCCCCAACGTATGCGAGACCGCACGGACATTTGATCATGTAAACCACAAAGCGAGACTCGCATGTAAAGAACTGTCTAATCCTAATCCTCTTACCCGTTTGTGGATGGGTCAAAAAATTCTCCTCTAATTACATTTGAACATTGGCCACAACCAAGACATGGATAGGTACCTGTTTTCTGAGATTGTAAAAAAGTCTGTCTAGGAATTTTCGTCAGGCTACCCACATCTGCTCGGACCACCTTATCCCGTAGATTCAATGATCTCTTATAGCAGCTGATTGGAGGGGAACAAAATTCTTCAATGTTCGGATAGGCCTGATGTAACAATGACCAATTTTTGCGAACAGCTCCTTGTACTTTTTGTACAAAGGGATGATATGTGGTAACGCATACCATACGTTTAGGTTTCACATCCTTTACTCTTTCTGTGCTGCCTACTTCTTTTATGGGTCTTTTTTTTTTCCCCCGCAAAAAAACCCTAGATAATCCCATATGACGTGGAGAGAAATTTTGCGCTTCACACCCCTGAGTTCCCCAACAAATTGGCGTGTACCCCGCAGCGGGGGTTTTCTATAAAAATCGCGCGATAACAGTCATTTTGGTTTCATTTAAATACAGCAAAATGCGCCCAGGAAAGAGGGGGGAACTTTTGATTAATAAGCCTTCTTTTTTCGGAAAACCGAAATATCGCGGAATAATTGATATATCCACCTATAATTTTGATCTAAAAAAATGGGGAATTAATTTTTTATTGGGAAAAATTTTAACTATCCCTATTTCCCGGGTGCGGGTTATCTCTCTATTATAGCCTAAAATGATCAATTGGGTTGAATAGATTAAAACTATAGGGAAAATGTTGGTGTTGTGGATCATTCAGGGATGTTTTTTGAGGGTGTATAATATTCAATTTTGGTGGGGGTGATTTAAAAATTATGGTTGATATGGTTATTTAGGGGATTTTTGTTTGGCATAGGGTTCTAAAGACAACTTGTTCCAAATTTTTTGTTAAAACTTCAATTAAAATAATTACTCTTTGTCATTGAAAATTTTTAAGGGTTTTGTAAAAAAACAAAGGAGAAAAAATATAAAAAAACCTGTTATGTGAGTAATAAGGTTTAAATGTGTGTTACAAAAACAACAAAAATTTGTTATGGTTTATTATACTAACAATTGTTGTTATTTTTTTTATTATTTTTTGAGATTAGTTAAAAAAGGTCCTTTAGGGACCAAACGTAAAAAGGGATTCGAATTAAAGAGAGATATATATAAATGGAAATATTTTGATTTAATTTTTTAATGAAACCGGCTTTTTTCAGTTACCAATAAAGTTTTTTTGCAAAAAGAAATAATTAATAGGTGTGCCTTTCTAGTAAAAATTTTGTTGATTTTTTGGTGGCACCCAAATATACACCGAAAAGTGCCAAAACATTCCTCTACAAATGAATGTAACAAACAACCGCAGGGAATGGGGGGGAAGGGATGGGGGGTGTAAAGAAACAAACAACCCGAAGGGAGTGAGGAGAGGGATGTGACTGAATGCAACACGCAACCGCAGGGAATGAGGGGAGGGGTTGATGTGAAAGTAAAATGAACCCGCAGGGAAAGAGGAGAGGGAGTGCTCTGAATGAACATGCAACCCGCAGGGAAAGGGAGAGGGATGTACGAATTAAAAATGCAACCTGCAGGGTATGAGGAAGGGGTGTACTGAAAGTTTAATGGGGGGGGGGGGGGGGATTTTAAAACAGCCAAAACCCGCAGGGAAAGGGAGAGGGGTGTGACTGGATGTAAACAGCCAACC
>JAODAL010068445.1:0-16805 GCA_025379985.1 Phyllomedusa bahiana
ATTTTTAGCTCAGTTCCTCCCCCCTCCCTTTAGATGTTTTCGCTCCTCTTTCTCCTTTTCCCAGATTTTACATTCTCCTTCCTCCCCCACCTTTTCCTCCTAAGATTTTTCACTTGCCTTCCCCCACCCCCTCTTTCCTCCTCCTAAAGATTTTTATGTCCACTTCCCCCTTATCCCCCGATGTTTACCTCCACCTTTCCCCTCCTTTTCCTCCTCCTCCTCCTCCCAGTGTTCATACCCACTATCGCCTTTTTTCCCCCCCTTTTTTAAAAAGAAAAATTTTTAACAATTTAAAAGAGGACTGAACTAAATCTAATGCACCAAACCCATCTCCCCTTTGTACCTACATCCATTCCCCCCGGGCCCCAACAGAAATTTCAGGCCCCTACAGGAAGCCCCTGGCCCCCCCCCCCCCGTAAACTCCGCCCCCAGAATCCCGATCGCCCCGCCCCCCGAAAAAAAAAAATACGGCCTCTAGGACAAAATATGCGCCCATTTTAAACACATAATAAGTGTGCAAAAAAGAACTTTTTGTTTATCAATAGCAAGTGAGTCACACAATTTTTGGGCTCACACATCAAAACACAGGCTAAATAGCTCCATCCAATCCCCCTCCACCACATACAATATACCCCTCCACCCAAACAATATCTCCCTCCACCCACTAAAAATCCCCTCCCCCACATACAATTCCCCTCCTCCACCCCCATACAAGACCCCCTCCCCCATACAAAATCCCCCTCCACCCACATACAATATCCCCTCCCCCCACAAACAATATCCCCCGCCGCCCCCAAACAAATCCCCCCCCCCACTAAATATTTTCCCCCACCACATACTTTCCCCCCACCACAACATTCCTCCCCACCCAATACAAATACCCCTAAAATAAATCCCCCCCTTTTCCCCCCCTTTAAAAAATCCCCCTCCCCCACAAAAATTTTCCCCCCCACCCCAACATATCCCCCCCCACCCCCATAAAAATCCCCTCCAAAAATACAATACCCCCTCCCCCACATAAAAATTTCCCCCCCCACCCCCATACAATATCCCCCCCATTTTCCCCTTTGGGGTCCCACCTCACCACCTTCAAAAATAAACACCACAAAAAAGTAAGTGTACCTCCTAAAACCAGCTCATATAACCTACAACACCGCCAATGAACCACATAGAGGTCAGACCCCCAGCTAGGTCACATAATTACATTAATGAATACAGCATGACCAATTTAGAAGAAAAAATAACCCCTGAAATCAAAACCACCGGAGACTTCCTATCTAGGAGTCGTTCTCTTCTCTCATGATGTTTTATTCCCTTTTTTTTCTGCATCCTTCCCACACCGCCATGGGGACTTGCCCCGGCCCACAATCTTCCCTGCAGAAATTATCCCAAAAATATTAGAACCCTAAATTTTCAAGCATTTTTTTACCTATTCCCCCTCTGTCAACTTCCCAGGTCGAGAGGGGGGGTACAAGCCAAAAATTTAGACCCCTAGATCCTAAGGGTTGGAGGGGGGGGAGAGGACAAAACCCCCCCTGGAGAAATGACACTAGGGGTGCTGCCCTCTGAATTATATTCCGGTATGGGGCAAATGGGAAAGGCCCCCCGAATTAGATAGCCCATTTAGGGGGTAACCCCCCCCGGATAAGTTGGTAGGCCACCCCGGGTAGGTTGGTGGGTACCTACCCCATGAGTCCCCTTTATTTTGTGGGGTCGGGGCCCTCCTTTAGGGGTTAGGGGGAGTCGCCCTCCTTTAAGGTTAGATGGATCGGGGGCCCCTTTTTTTAAGGTTAGGTAAAAAAAGTCAGGGCCCTCCTTAAGGGGGTTAGTGGAGTCGGGGCCCCTCCTTTAGGGTTAGGGGGAGTCAGGGCCCTCCTTTTAAGGTTAGGGTGGATCACCCCCTCCTTTAAGGGGTTTAGTTAGAGTAGGGGCCCTCCTTTAGAGTTAGGTAGATCAGGGCCCCCCTTTAGAGGTTGGGTTTAAGCAGGGCCCTCCTTTAGGGGTTTTAGGAAAGTCGGGGCCCCTCTTTAGAGTTGGGCAGCCAGGGCCCCCTTTATTTTGGGGGCAGCGCCAGGACCCCCTTTAAGATAGGCAGCGCCGGCCCCCCTTTAAGAAGGGCAGCGCCAGGGACCCCCCTTTTAGAGATAGGCACCCCCAGGGGCCCCCCTTTGAGATAGGCACGCGGGGACCCCCTTGGGAAAAGGGCACGCCAGGGCCCCCTTTAGTGAAAGCACGCCAGGGACCCCCTTTAGTGAAGGAGCCCCAGTGACCCCCTTTAGTGATAGGCAGTCATGCCCCCTTTAGTGATAGCACGCCAGGGTCCCCTTTAGTGATAGGCAGCCCCGGGGCCCCCCTTTAGTATGGGCAGGCCAGGGCCCCCCCTTTATGATGGGGCAGCGCCAGGGCCCCCCCTTTAGTGATAGGCAGTCGGGGCCCCCCTTTATTGATAGGCAGGCCAGGGACCCCTTTATATGGGCGGCCCCGGGACCCCCTTTAGTGATAGGCAGCGCCGGGGCCCCCTTTAGGGGAAGGCAGCCCCGGGGCCCCCTTTTTATATAGGCGTCAGGCCCCCTTTAGTGATAGGCATCAGGGCCCCCCTTTAGTGAAAAGGCGCGCCGGGGGGACCCCCTTTTTGTGATGGGAATCAGGACCCCCTTTTTAGTGATGGCCCCAGTCAGGGCCCCCTTTAGTGATAGGCAGCCCAGGACCCCCTTTATGATAGGCAGTCAGGCCCCCTTTAGTGATAGGCAGGGACCCCCTTTTTATGATAAGCATGCCAGGGCCCCCCTTTTATGATAGGCAGCGCCAGGACCCCCCTTTAGTGATGGGCAGTCAGGACCCCCTTTATGATGGGCATCGGGGCCCCCCTTTAAATAGGTAGAGTCGGGCCCCTTTTAGTGAAGGCGTAAAGGGCCCCCTTTTATGATAGGCAGCGCCAGGGGACCCCCTTTTTGATGGGCCCAGCGCCAGGGACCCCCTTTTTAGTGTTAGGCAGTCAAGGCCCCCTTTTAGTGATAGGCAGCGCCAGGGCCCCCCTTTAGTGATACAGTCGGGGGCCCCTTTAGTGATAACATGAGGCCCCCCTTTTAGAGATGGGGCATCGGGGGGCCCCCTTTAGTGATAACTGCCAGGGACCCCCTTTAGTGATAGGCAGTCAGGGCCCCCTTTTTGTGTAGAAAGGGGGGCCCCCTTTATGATGGCAGCGCCAGGACCCCCTTTTAGTGAAGGCACGCCAGGGCCCCCCTTAGTGATAAGCGCGCCAGGGCCCCCTTTTTTGTGATAGGCGTCGGGGCCCCCTTTAGTGTGGGCATCGGGGGCCCCCTTAGTATATTAAAAAAAAACCAATCAATCATTTACCTGAGCTCGGCCCTTTGCCTCCCGACGCCCCCGGGCCCCCTCCCCCGCCCTCAAGGGGGGCGCGGTGAAGTACGTACCGCGCCCCCTACGTCACCATAGGGGTCGGCGCCTGGCAGGGCGAACCCTAATGGCGTTCACCCCTGCCAGGAGATCGCGGAGCGCCCCTAGTGGCGCTGTGCCCGCTGCCCCGCGCACCCCCGGGAGTGGGGGGACATTAGTCCCCGCCCCGGGGCCGTCTTGGGCTGTGATGCGGGCCCGGGCGTGCAGAGACCGGAGCCGGCCGGGCCCCGGGGGGAGCGACGGCACTGCCCCCGGGGGCCCCCCCAAACTCGGGCCCCACACTGTGGGCCAGGCGGGCCTGGTTGGGCGGGCGCCGCCGGGCCCCGCCTGCCGTGAGGAAAAAGGGGGCCCGTTTCCGCGGGCCCCCGTATTTCCCCCGGGGCCCCATAGGGAGTCCGGGTTGTACCCCCTGATGGCGGCCCTGATTCCACCCAAAACCCCAAAACCCTCTGTATCCCATTTTCCTTTACACTTTCATGAGCTCATTCAGATACAGAGGGACACATTTTTAGGTTTTTTGCAGCGGTTGTGCCCCCATTGTGCCTAAATACGGCGTACATATTATACCGATCTATTATGTTTTTTAGACAGTGTTTACAAGCTTACACGTCCAGTTTTAGACGGATTGATGAATTTGCCCCAAAAAGTAGAGCTCTGTTATATGGTCTTTTTAAAACCTTTTCCCCCACTGAACCTCTATAGTGTATAACTATTAGTAGTACAAAATTTTTCCCCAAAACCCAAACCCGGGTACCGAAACCCCAAAACACACCCCTTCAAAAACACTCTCCTGACTTTTCTCCATCACCCTCTCTCGCCCCAATCCTTGAGGAAAAGAAGAAAACACAAAAAAATGACTTAAATACTTTTTGTATCGAACAAAGATTAAGATCAGAGGGAAATGCTGAACACTAGAAGATAATAACCCGAATCCCTTAAAAGTACTTATTGACCAGCTAAATTGGGGTAGTTTTTTGCCTCCTTATTTTTAACCGTCATAAATTTATCCTTAAGTGAAGCAGTTGTACGAGGACTTGTTTTATGTGGGGAAATTGTGTTTTCGGGGGTATAGTTTACCAATAAATTACTGCTGAATTTTTTAAAATTCTTTTATTTTTTTTTTCTTTTTAATAATTTTTTTTTTCACCATTTACATTTCACACTAAATAAACCCTTTTAAAGAATTCATGATTATTACGGTGTGTAGATACCTAATAATGAGGATTTTTTTTTCTTTGTGTAATTACGCACAATAACTTTATTTTTTATTTATTTTTTTTACATTTTTAATTTTTTCTTTTACATTTTAAAACCCATTAAAGGGTTTTTTTACATGGCGTCTTGGGGCGTGGAACAAAAAGTTTTTAGATGTGTGTTTGAGTCCATTTTAAAAAGAAACCCAAACTTGTATCTAACAAGAGCCATGTGATTTTGCTCGCTCACAAAGTAAAACAAAATATCGTGTTCAGCGAGTGACGCCGATGGTCTTTCGGATCCGTTCCAAAAATGTTTACATGTCATTTCTTGTCCCAAAGATGCCGCAGTAGCCCTATAATAAACTTAGGGTGTGATCCCCTGCATCCAAAAACCACCCAAAACCACCTGAAATTTGGTACTGTTGGGGTTTTTTAGGGTCCGATCGCCTCTGTGTTTTTATACGTTTTGGACCAAAACGGATCCCCAAAATCTGTGTGAAAAGCCCCAAGGGATAAGATTTTCTTTTCACTTATTAATGTATTACAATTCATTATTTTTAATACATCACCCTTCTGTTTCATATGACAGTGGGGCCCTGACTGCAGGCTGGGTTTTACAGACAAGGGACTAGGTAGCCCCGGGCTGACTGTTCAGATTTCCCTGGGCTCATCGGTCCTGGGGGTCCCGCCCACTGATGGGGCGGGCAATGCCCTTTATTATGCCGTGGGGTACGGGCCGCGACAATCAAAGGATTTAAGCGCAAGGAAACGGAGGTTTTCCCCTGTTTCCAGCCCTTACAAATGCCCAGAAAGGAGCTGGGAACACAGTCAATTTCAAAAACAGCTGCGGCCCCAGGGAGCTGCAATACCCCTCTTTTACAGCGACGTCTTTTTTTGTCACTGCAGAAAACACCTATTCGGCCGCCCTCAAAAAAGGGTTGGGTCATTGATAATAGACCCCCAAGGGGGTTTCAGTTTTTACAACTTCTTCACCCTCAAATGAATGTACATGATGTCATGGTAACGGGCGGGCTAGTCATCAGATCATATTATGACATCACCGGCATCTCCCGAGCCAATGACTGTGATACAGGGGGGCTGGCAGCTGGATCACAATAAATGGGGGGGGCTGAATCCCCGAACACCCCTTACATCATAACATTACGGTTTTCCCTTTTGAACCAGACAGGAATGACAGAGAGGAGCCGTCCGCTCTTCTCCCCGATTTACCCGATATTTCCCCCTAAAAAACAAACAAAAATAACTCTGCACTATAGTGGTTTTTTCAATTATTTATCCTGGAATGTGTAAAATTTTTTTACAAATGGGGGTTTAATTTTATTTTATAAGGGGTTTTCCCAAAATTTTTTTGACACTGCTGATTGGACAACGTCAATGTGTAGGGATATATCCTATTGACAGAAATAGCCACCCACTTGTCTTGGTCACCCCATTTTCTGTTTATTAATACATTTCCTTGAGGAATACGAGGAAGAACCAAACCCAAATCAAGCTCTGTGACCTATTTACTTACAGTGATGAAGGGACAAAAATAATGGGTTGGATATTTTTATATGAGGTTGATTGATTTATTGATTTTAAAATTAAGTGGGCGGTATTTGGTGGATAGGGCGAAGGTATGAACGGGGCTGCCCCGTAGTTGGCGCCTTTTCAGTCTGAAAAGTGGGCATCCCCGTTCGCTCTTTTTTTAACCATGCGACTCCAAAATCAGGGCATTTTCAGACACCCGGGGCTCTTTGTAAGCCCTGAGATGGGTGGGTGTGCGGAGGCTCACCCTACAACCCTTCGAAGCTACACATTTATACTTTTGAATGGCAAATCCAGGCGCTTACGCTTTTAAAAAATGGTTTACCTGACTCGAAATTTTCATTTGTAGCCCGAAAACAAAAACTATACCCCAGTAAACAGGTTTAAGATTCAGGCGCTTTCCTACCTACAATGCGCCCCAAAACAATGCGCCTGAGCTCCAAAAATCATACATGTGGCCCATGATTTTTTAGACAGACTGATAGGTAGATGGACACTATTATTGACACTGCGGCTTTATAGTTGCTTAAAGCCACCATGGAGTCTTTAGACTAAAGGTAGCTCCATTTATTTTAAATGTGTATTTGTTCATTAAAAGTAAATCTTATTTTTTTCCATTTTTCCATATTTTTTATTGGTCAAGGGTGGAGGAATTCATACTATAGGTGGTGAATAAAGGGATGGTGTTGAGGTATTTTCGTTCCTCTGTGGTGGGAAAATGTGGGAAAAGGGGTAAAAGGGATTATTTATCCTATGTGGTAGTGATAGTGGTCTGGTGTTTAGGGATTTTTGAGTCATATGATGTGGGTTTTGATATGTGGTAATAGTGTGAGGTATCCAGCACTATGTTGGGGGGGTATGAAATGGTGTGGCAGTATATTCATCCTAGGGTGGGGATATGAGGCATGGTATTGTGGTTTTACAGTTACTGTGTTTAAAATTTGGTCATGGTATAGGGTTTTTTTTAGTCACTGTGTTGAGGGAAAATGGGGTCATAAAGTGGTTGTATTTTTTGATCTTTGTAATTGGTATCATTTTTAGTCTTGGTTTTGTGAGTAACAATAGGGGATATTTTCCCCCTGTTAGCGGTATTTTGTGGACGTATAAACCCTTTTATAGTGGTACAACCAAAAATTTGTCTACAGCGTACACGGCGGAAAAATGAAGTCAGGGGCCGACGGCTGCCGGGGACCCCCCCCCGCTGCACGGCAGCCGGTGTCGGCAATAAGCCGTGTGAACTAGCCCTAAGGCTATGTCTACACAGGACTGGTTTACAGTCGGATTTTAAAGCGGATTCAGTATTTAGAATCTGCAAAAATTCGACTGTAAAATCATCCCTAAAGACCTTAATACAAAATCCGAGCTGTAGTCGACACAGTTTGGATTTTCTGAGGTTGGACTTCAAAACAATAGTTTAAAAAAAATCTTGAACATGTTCCAATTGCCAGAACCGGCGGACTTTGCATGGTTTGTTGTATGGGACACCCAAAATCCAAAAGCCACAACAAAAAAACCTAAAACCGAGTGTAAAAATCTAATAAAACCAAACCAGATTTTATCCCCCCTTTTACAGGGTCTTCAGTAAGGAATAAAATCACTGCCCTTATATACTAAGTTACTCTCTTTTGAGTTGTCCCGCTTTCTTGTTGCTTTCAAGTTTTTCTGCTAATATGTTGCATGTTGGCCTCTGTGTGTACCCGATCGGGTTTACGGGTCTCCCTTTGGAATTCAGTATAAAAAAAAGTGGGGGAATCTTTCCTCCACATTGGCCTTTATTATGAAAACTGTCGGGAAAGAAGACGTTTTTTGTTCCCCATAGCAACCAATCAAGCTCAGCTTTCATTTTCCAGACCCTTATGAAATGAAAGCCAGCTGTAAATTTGGTTGCTATGGCAACAAAGACAGTCTTACTACCAGACAGTTTTCATATATAAGGCCCAATGTGGAGGAAATCGATTCCCACACTTTTATTATACTGAATCCAGGGCCGAGACCTATAGAGAGTTCAGCTTTAATTTCATATAGTGCTCTGGAAAAATAAAAGGGGGCTCGGGTTTATGGGCAACAAAACATCTTACGCTAGAAGTTTTGATACGAGGCCCAAAAGTTTTTTTCATTAGGGTTACATCCACAAGGATGGAACATATGAGGGTACAAGCCAGTATTTTAGGAAATAAAATTTTGAATAAAATGTCAAGCAATCAGGGTGAACTGCCTGAAGCTTGGGGGCTGGACGTTTGTATGATCACGCGACCCCTCTACAGCAGTCTAAAAAATCAATATTTTAGAAGATTTTTCGGAATAAGGACATAAATTCTCAGATATTTTCCACCATTTCAACAATTTTTTTCCCGGGAAACATCATATTTTTTTAAAAAAATTTTTCTCCCTTGTTCATAATATACAAAATGTGACAAAAATTGCTTCTCTGGAGAACCTTTTCTCGTAGCGCTGCATTGCGCTATTCCTCTATTATTCCTTCTGGAAATGTGTGAACAACTGGATGTTACTATTTTCCTTGCCAATAGAATTGAGCCTACATAACCTGACACTAAAGTACAGTTTCCCAGAGGCAACTAAATACCTTAAGTTTACTAACCACCACCGTAATTAAATCTTTCTGCTTAAACATAACTTTTATTAAACAGAGAATACTACCTATTAAAGTGTATTAAAATAGACCGGCTTAGCTCTGCTGTTAGTCCTAGGTTCTAAAACTTTCAGAAACGTTTCAAAGGATGTATGTTACAGCTCAACAATTCTGATGCACGGCAGCAAGGCAGCCACTCAAAAGTTCAAGATAAAGAATCCCCCAGCATCCAATATAGTAATGAATGAATAAAATCCACTTTTAATTCCAAACTTCTTTAAAAACATGCACAAAATAGAGCATAATCAGATGAAGAGCATCGGGTACAATGCACTTTGTTCCTGATGCTCTTCACCTGATTATGCTCTGTTTTGTGCATGTTTTTAAAGAAGTTTGGAATTAAAAGTGGATTTTTTTCATTCATTACTATATTGGCTGCTGGCGAATTCTTTATCTTGAACTTCTAAAACTTTCATTAATGGTAACGTATTGCCTGCAGGACACGACTCCTAAGATTGCACGCTGCCTAAAACCTGAAATAACACAGTGATGCACAGTGATGATATTTTTTAGGTTTTAGGCAGCGTGCAATCTTAGGAGTTTTAGAACCTAGGACTAACAGCAGAGCTAAGCCGGTCTATTTTATAATATACATTAATAGGTAGTATTCTCTTTGTTTAATAAAAGTTATGTTTAAGCAGAAAGATTTAATTAGGGTGGTAGTTCGTAAACTTATTGTATTTAGTTGCCTCAGGGAAACTGTACTTAAGCTTTGCTACCATCTATCCACCATAAAGAGTTATTTTTGGTATATAATACATAACCTGACACTGTCACTATCAGGGCACCATTAGGGCAGTATTGGTAGTACTCCTGTCAGGGGACCTGACCACATTTTTTTTTTTTAAAACGGGGCCCACAAGATAGGAACTAAAGGCAACATGTATGAAACTTGGCGTCAACACGCCAAATTTAATGCGCCTAACATTAGTGTAGAATGCGCCTGATTTATGAACCTGCTCTACAGCGGGTCATAAATCAGGCGCAATCTAGCGATCGGGCGACAGTTCAGGATCAGTTATACTACTTTGAAAGTGGTTTACCTGTTCCAGCTGTAATGCACCCAGAAATGCCGTAGTGAAGCTACAAATATGTAGCTTCGCTACGGTTCTAGTGCGCCCCGCCTCCCCGAGATCAGGCGCATTACAAAGCGCCGCAGTCACTATGTAATGCGCCCCAGAGTGGCGTGCTGTGGGAGATTTAAAATGTATGAACGGGGCTATGCCTGATATCGGGCTATAAAGACACCAGATATTTTCCGCAGCCCCTTTCATACATGTCGCCCTAAATTCTTTAGCTGTAAGGGGCCCTGATGGCAGCCCCGGTCACTATCTGCATCAGACTGTATAGGGTCAGCAACTTCTAGACTTTTACACTGTCAGTTCTGACTGTTGGTGAATGGTAAAGAAGTAACCAGACACAGGACACAAAATCTCCAGTTTCTAAAGACATTTTATTAAATAAAAGCAACACAACAAACATTTCAATTTGGTTTAACAGCCATGAAAAGATCTTACATTTCACTGGTAAACCAATGTCATATATACCTTTGGGTACACAAGTGGTTCCTGGCAGTGCCTGTGCGCCTTTTCCCCAAAAGGGGGATCTGTGGGATTCTTTCGTGTTTTTTTTTTAGAGCGAAATTGGGCGGGAAACCCCAGTGGGGATTTGGGGGCCGTTCTGAGGGGTTTTTCCGGGGGAGTTGTCGGGGGCCTTCTTTGGGGGGGTTAATGGGGGGGGCGGGGAAAAAGGGGGTCTTTTGGGTTAAAATTTAAAACAAAATTTAAAATGTCGGGAGGCCTCCCCACTTTTAAAGGGAATTTCTTTTAAAAAACCCCTTCTTTCTCAGTTTATTTTTTGGGAAAAAATTATTAAAAATTCTACGGGAATGTACCCCTCCGACAGTAACCATGAAAACAGAGGAATGAGATGAAGACCAGGATGAGTTAACCCTTTTCCCCAGGAGCCAAAATATTTCAAAAATTTTTGAAAAAGGAAAATTTTCCGGGGTTTTGGAGGGGGATTTCCCCCCCGGGGGAAATTTATGTTTCCAAATCCCACACGGGAAAAGGGGGCCCTTCCTTCCCAAACACGGGAAAAATTGTTTTTTAGAAAAAAGCATTTTATCCCTTTTTTAAACAAAACCAGTATTTTATAGTGCAAAGGGGGGACGTTTTTATAAAAATTTAAAGCATTTTTAATTTTGGGGAATGAAAAAGCTTTAAAGTGAAAGGGGAAATTAATTCATTTCCAAAAAATCAAAATCCAAAGGTGTAAAAACAAGCCCCCTGAGGATTTGGTAGGTACGAAAAGGGGGGAACAGGGGAGCCTTTTCTTCACATCGGGGTTGTTTTAATATTGCGTGTTTGGGGAGGAAAGAAAAAATGTAATTTTACAGGTAGCGGAAATGAAAACATTTGGGGACTTTTTGGCCCAATTTTTGGAAATATGAGGGTTTTGGGGTTTTAAATCTCTGAATTTGGCAGGTGTCTTGTCACCCAAAAAAGAGAAGGGGGGGTTTCCCGGCAGTTTTGCCCCAACGGGGAAAGTGGGGGGGGTTGTTTTAAACCGGGAAAAAACCCGGCCTAGAAATTTGGCATTATATGTTTGTTGGGCAGTTTTTACTATAAAGGGAATGTTTGTTTTAAAAATTTTTGGGGTTAACTTTTGAACCAACATCCTCTATAAGTACCATAATAAGGAAGCATCCCAAACATATATAGCATAAAGAGTTACTTTAACACATGAAAAGAGTAGAGACGGGTACATGTGGCATGTTGCACTACTGTAGTTCGTCCAGGGGGGGTCTTTGGAAACCACCTCATAGCAAATTTTTACTGCTTCCCCCTTGGGTAGGGATAGTGTATTTATTGTTTGCTCCGGGTGGAAAAAATCATTTCCCCAGTTTTGGGTTTAATCCACAGCCACTGCCGGAAACAAAATGGTGGCCTCTGAATGGATATTTTTTAGAACGCTTTTCTCCACCGCAAAAAACGCACGGCACCCAGGGCTTCTAATAAATTAAGTGATAACTAAAGACAAGTTGGTGCCCACACTATGAGGCACGGTAACATTTTGTCCATAAAACTTGGGATCATTCCCTCAGTACCTAATCGAAAAATAAAAATGGAACATTTTAAAAGGACTTCCTGGGCCCTTTTTCTCCCTTTACTGTACACAAAGATTTTATATAACATTACATATAAATATTCTGTGTAAACTACAACACTCGGAATGATGTAAATCTCTCTCCGACCTTCTTCCATAGTGTAGAGACCTGATCTTCGAGCTGTGGACAGGCACAGGTTATGCAGACAATAGGCCCCACCTGCCTCTCCTCCATCTTCCACACAGTCCTCATGCTAGCATAAAAATCTCTCATATTGCTTGTTCCCAATGCTAGAACTCCTGGATCACACATGTATGTGCTGAGACCTGGCTTCAGTATCCATAAAGTGGTGGCGGATCAGAAGGCCCTCAGAGGAACGGCTGCCCAAATGTCTTCCTGCACTCTGTGACACCTGTACTTGGGGGAGGTTTAATGTTTCGGGGTGCACTTAAATTTTTTTCGGGGGTTTTTAAGGCGATCATAAGCCATTTTGTATTCCCGGTCAAACACATCTGGGGTTTAAAACCCAAATTTAAAAAAACCAATTTTTACAGGTTATCTATTTTTAAAACAAAACCTATCCAGTTTTTAAGATAAAAGTGAAAGGACCTTTAAACTTTTAACCATTTCTTTAAAAAATTTTCACAAATATAAAGCCCCCTTTTAGAAACGGGATATACAGTCAGTCCTTGACTTACCCTTTCCGTTTTATCTGTCCCCTGGGAAAAAAGGGGGACTTATGGGGCTTGCTGGCACTTGTGTTCCATGTTCCACAGCAGAGATTAGTTTTGCAACGAAAAGTTCGCATGCCAAGAAAGCACATAAAATGAAATCTTCTTAACAGGGGCACAGACCCCAAAAAGAAAAAAACCCCTTGGGCCTGCATATCCAAAACTGAAAAAAACCTTTTGGGGCGGTTTTTACTTTTTAAAAAAATTTTTCTGGTTCCAACTTAATAAAAATTAATTAAAAACCAAACCTACAGTCCCCATCCTGTTCGTAACCGGGGACTGCCTGTATGCCCCCTCATGAGGTGGGTAAAAACTGGGGCTCAAGGTTAATAGTAAAAAGGAAAATTTAATGCTGGGTTTGAAAAAATTAAAATTAATCATACAAATTGACTGGTTTCATAGGACTTCCTGGGAGAGTCAACAATTCTCAGGTCTTGAGAACCACTGGTTATTTTAGTTCCCATAATGCAGCGATCTGCAACAACAGTGACTCTTAATACTGCTTTAGGTACAAGGACATAAAGCAAGAGATAATGGCTAAAGGAAGTGTTCACCCGACCTTATGTTGTCATTGAGATGCATCAGAAGACTATTAGTGGGGATCTCCATGAAGTAGCTATAGAGCACCTCTGACCCCATTTACACCCTAAATCCATCTCAATGTAAAATTTTTCCCTACAAAAAAGGGGGTGACTGGAGCCAATTCTTATTGGGGACGGGACTGAATGGGGCCGAATCCTCAAAAAAAAGGGAAAAGTTAAACATAATAATGGGGGCCCTTGAACTGACTTCTCTGGGGCCCCCTTTTATAATGTAAACCCAAAAGTCCATTTTTAAAAAAAGAAAAAAAAAAAGAAAAAAAAAGAGACAAAAGGAAAATCCAGGTAATAATTCCAAAAACATTAAATCTTTTTATTCACCCAAGTAACGTTTCTTTCAATGTTGTGTGGGTAAATAAAGAGCATTCATTTTTGGAAGTGCTACCCCGAGTTTTCTTTTGTTTTTTCGATAGCTCGATCCCCACAGACTCAAGTATAAAACGGTCATCACACTGTTATTCGACTGACCCGGTGAGATATTTAGAGAAAAAAGCAGCAAAAAAAAAAAAAGTAGTAAAAAGACCGACTCATGGAATTCTATATTGGAAAACACAAGAAAAATTTTGGTCCCAAAAAAGATCAGTTTAGGGGGAAAAATTTCCCCTCCCCAAAAGGGGAAAAATCTCAGGTTGGGGCTAAATTTCTGACAGCAGGATGTGATTGGGGAGGTGAGGATACTAAGCTCTGTGATATTTAGGTTCATGTGATTTGATGCTGAATCTCTGAGTAAAGAGCAGATAAAATTTAAAAGTCCTGCTTTACCCCGCCCAAAATGCCTGAATTTACAGTGTGCTCTGGACACATGCTAATACTGGTTTTAAGGGGTCAATCAGTGGTTTTGGGAGGGTAAGCAGGGACTTTCACTGTCCCCTTTGGGGCCTTCAGTATTTCTTTTTGTTTTTAACTCAGAAAATTCCCGCTCCCAAAACACAAAAAATCCTATATTTTTTAAAAGTTCAGTTCTCTTTCCCGCTTTCCATTTCCCGTTCTCAGATAAGACGGCATAATCTGCCTGCCAGGTTCACTTTAAGTCTAAAATCGAGGTAATGAAGCTGCAAGTACAGGTTGCTGAACCCTTACCTATGTCAATGTTTTTCCCCTTTCCCCCGAGCTTCAAAAAGGGCAGGAAAAAGAATTTCCCCTGTATAAACTCCTTTCAAATAAAAAAATACAAAAAAGTTAAATCCATCAGTTTTCATGTACATCAGTCATACAAGATTTGAAATAAAAAATAAATGAACAAATGATGTTTTGTATGATTCTCAAAAATGTATCACCACAGAGTAGCAAAAAGGCGCTTCAGAATTGTTATTTCATGAACAGAAGGGTTAAGTGGGGCTATTTTTTAAAATATATAATAAAAAAAACCCAGGTTATAAGGGTTCACCCTGTAGGGCTTTTTGTAAAATTCACGGCCAAAAGCTTGTAACGTGCCTGGGCACTAAGCGAAACAACCCAAAAAATTTTCCCAAAGAAAATTTGTTTTGAAGATAAGGGTAGAATTTGCCCCTTTTAAAAATCCCAAAAGTTTATAGAATTTTTATTTTAAAAGGGGGAAAAAGCCCAAACTTTGGTGTATTTGGTTTAAAAAAACATAAATATTTCGATTTTTTTAAAAAGTGCTGAATTTTCTATCAATTTTATGTGATGGACTATTTTATACCCCTTTCTTATACAGTAAAAAAAAAAAATTAAAGGAAATTTTTTGTAAAGTATTGTGGGACTCTAAAAAAATTAAAGTTCATTATTTTTTTACCGATTCCCATTAAAAGCTGCGTTATCCCCCCCTAAAAAGCGAATAGGGCTAAAAACCCAAAAAGCAGATACACATTTCAACCTGTGGGAAAAAATCCACTTTCAGCCCTTTAAATTTCTTTGCAGATTCCATTTAAAATTTTCCTTTTTAGATTTGTGAAAAAATTTAAAGAAACCCGTATTCAGAAACCTGAATTTGGTTTTTTTTTTTCCCGGGCTCCATGAACAAAATGGGAAAAAGGGGGAGTTTTTGGCGCACAAAGGTACGAGTTTTAAATTTAAAAAAAAACTATTATTTAATATAAAAAACGGTTTTGTCAAAAGCGAAATTCATCAGGTTTTCTCAGTCGCTTTTGACCAAAAGCGTTTTTTTTTAATTTAAATTTATTGCTTTTTTTTAATTAACAAGTTCTCCTAACTCGGACCCGGGGTTTCGCCGTAAAAATTCCCCTTGTTCCCCTTTTTTTTTTTCTGGGGGTCCCGGGGAACAAAAATTCAGGTTTTCTGAATAAGGTTCCTTGTTTTCTTTCTCCCTATGGTGGTTTGACTGGGGGGTAGGCAGCAATCAAGTATTTTACGGGTGAGAGGAGTTTGGAACGACTGTTACTGGTGTATGGTTCAGTTAAGTCGTGCCTGTGGATTGTGCTGCGGGACGAACGGGGGGGGCCTGGTTTAGCGCATCGGGCCCGGGGGGAAAGTGGATGACCCCAGGAGTTTCCCCCCGCAAAAAAAGGGGGGAGTTGTGCCCCCCTTATGCAACCCAAAAACCAAAAAATTTAAAAAGCTGTTTGGTTCTATTATAAAGCTTTTTAAATTTTTTACTTCACTACGAAGGCGCCGCTCCCTTTTTTTTTTTTTTCCCTTTTGATTTGTGAAATTGCCTTGAGTACAATAAAATCATACAATTAAATCACATATACAGGCATATTCCTTACATAAGTGGTAATTGTATTCCGGTCTCAAAAGAAATCGTTTTTTAAAAATTTTCCCCAGCCTTTCGGGAACCCCATCTCAAATGTTTCAGGTAAAATAAAAAAAAAAGGGCCCGGAAAGGGTTTAAAATGGTTTTCGTTTTGGAATCAGTTTAATGCAGCCACTGAATAGAGGCATGGCCCAAAAAAAAATTTTCCTGTCCCCCCTTACAGTAGGGGGTGTTTTGGGTGTTTCCTGTACTTTTTTTTTCAATTGCAAAAATCCCCGTTTTTAATGGGGTTATTTGATTTTCCCGTAAGTTTCTCTGGAAAGGACCCAATTACTATAAAGTCAGCAATTCTTAAAATGTATGGTATTAAAAAAAAGTCTGCTTACCTTAATACAGGCCTTTTTTGCTCTTGCTCTTTTTTCTTCTTGATTACTGACCACCACTATATGCTTTCAGTGGTGGCCAGTAATGCAGCATTACGTTGACATTGCCTGTGTCCGAACCCGCGGGGAGACACCCTTTTGTTAAAGTGCACGCCCCCCCCCCTCTCCCTGACCAGACAACAGGACCTTGTTCTCAGACAGTCTTTGATAACACGGCATTTCTGGTAAACCCACTGTAAAACACACAGTAGTGGTCGGTAATCAAGGAGATAAGAGAGCAAGTTGAAGGTGCAAAAAAGGCCTGTATTAGGTAAAGCAGACACATTTTTTTAAGAAAAAATTTTTTTGAAAAAGTTTTTATTTAAGTAATTTGGCCCTTCCTGGAGCCTTGCCTCTTTTTAATTGTTGGTTTTACATTGAATTTAAACCCCCCCCCCCCAATTGCGATAGGGTCTACCCAAGGGGGAATTTCAAAAAAAACTCTGCTGTACCCCT
>JAODAL010068446.1:0-16805 GCA_025379985.1 Phyllomedusa bahiana
TTTTTGAAAGAATTTTTACCTGTATTTATGCATGTTGGGTGGCACTGGTCTGAACACTGTTTTTTTTTTTGTTTCGTGGTTTTGATTGACCACTTTCCATCAAAAACCCCTCTGCAATTCTGCTAGCCCTAGGGCTGGGCTGCAGATCATTTTACAGGATTGGTGAGTGACAGCTGCCTTCTCAACTAAAATTTCGTGCCTGTCTGCCTGGGTTCTGCATGGTCTGAATGTCAAAGCCAAACCAAATTTTTTGGGAAACCCAAACCCGCATCTTTTTAAGTAGACAAAAATTTCCCCCCTTCCCCGTATGATAGGGCTTGTGATAGGCTTGTTCTTGAGGGTAAAACATTTTCCCCTGGGTTGTTTAATTGGGGTTTCCTAAAACCCTTTTTGAAAATCGGTTTATTGCCCCGCCCCCTTTCATATCTTTTCTGCCTCTTCCCTTTGGGTTTTGACCCAAATACGCCCGATTCCTTTTTTATTTGTGTTTGTCTGTCTGGCCCCTGTTCCTTTTTTTTTCACCTTAAAATTATTTTAAAAGGGGTGTCATCCATTTTTTGCCCCAAACCCCCAGGGGCAGGGGTGGCAAGTAGGCGGGAAAAGCGCCTTAAAAACTAGGTTCACTGGGCTGTCTTTTCTTTTCGTGTTCTAAAGGGGAAAATTTTTACATAAACCCTAAAACTTTTTTCCCCTGCCATTCAGATTGGTATGGACCCTTTTCTGGGGCTCCTAAATTTGGGTGGAGGGCCTTTGGTTTTAAACTAGTATCTGACCCGGTTATAAAAGTTTCATCCCCTCACCCAGCAAACAAGCTGCCGCTGTAACCCCCCTCTGGGGGAAAACCCTAACCCCGCAGCCAGCTGTCACAAGGGGGCCTAAAAAAGCTTTCCCCGACCGATTTTCAGGGGGGACCCCCTGCTCCTGAGTTTGGGAAATTCCCTTTTTCCCTTTCCTTTTTCCCGTCCTTTGGGCTATAATCTGACCAGACCCCCTCAACACTTGCAGAAACTCAGCTTTTTACAATTTTAAAAGGGGGAAAAACTCGGCTGAAAAAATACTCACGAAGTGGTGTTGGGCTGCTGGGGTGGTATGGGCCCTGTTAACCACTTACCAACATTGGACGTTAAAGGAACAAACCCCGAAAGCCGGGGAAGGGTTTTGGGAGGGGATTTTCGGGGGCATCCCTCTACATAGGCCCCGGGTGTTAGCTGCTGATTGCCCTCTAAAACCTGGCGTTTTCCCGTGGGGGGGGTCAGCCGCCTTCCGGGCTGTTTAACCCCTTAAAAAGCTGTGGCAAAAAAAAACTTTCAATTTTTCCCACAAACCCAAAACGAATCGCTGGGGTACCGTTTGGTGAACATGGCACTGAAACCTTTTTGAAGGCCCCATCCTGCCCTGTTTTCGATCCTCCCCCCCTTTCCCCGGGCCCCCATGGATGGAGAAACCGCCAAAATTCATACACCCTAATGCATTGTCTATACAAAGGGATTAGGCTGTATAAATGATCGCATCTCCATTGGGAAGCACCCTAGGAGGGCTCAAAAGTTAAAGTAAAAAAAAAAAGTTTTTTTAAAATCTAAAAAAAAAAAAAAATATTAAAAGTTCAAATCACCCCATTTTTGCCATTTTAAAAAAAAAAAAAAAAATAATTTAAAAATTTTAACAAATATTTATGTACCCAAAAAAAGGGCCCGGGTCTATTAAAAAAAACAAATTTATCCCGAAACCCCGAACACCATAAAAGGGAAAAAAAAATCCAAACCCCAAAAATTTTTTTTTTTTTGGGGGTTTTTTTCCACGCCCCATTAAATTTAAAAAATTTAAAAATTCAAAAAAGCCCCGCCCATTTTTCCCCAAACTGCTGGTAATAAAAAGTACACTTGAGCCTGCAAAAAATGCACCTTCACTCAAGTCCGTGGGTTTTTAGTAAAAAACATTTTAATTGGTTGCAGAAAATACCCCGCTGGGGCCCGAAAATTTTTAAAAAAAAAGAGTGTTTGGGAAATTTTTTTCACGTCCCAAAACCCTTAACGGAATGCATATGGGCATATTTTGGAAATTGCTAGATGCATATCAACCTGTAAAAACAGAAAAATACATTCCTATCATTTCCCAAATCACAGCTACCCCACTACAAAAACCCTGGCCAAAAAAAGCCGATCCCAGCCTCCTCAGTTCTGTGTAACAGTATGTTCACAGGGCTTATTTAGACACATATTTTGGGGAAAGCATTTTGCCGCGTTTTCCCTTTAAATACCCCGGTGAAATGCGCGCCGCAATTTTCAGTTTAATTTTATAGCCCCATTTGAGAGCAAACCCCCTTGCCCCCCCACCCGTGCCTTGGAATTAAAAACTCTATCACGGGGTGTTCCAAAACAAAAACCCGGGGGTATTGGGCCCCTACAAAAAGCCTACAATAAGCTGGTGAAAATACCCTAAGAAAAATTTCAAATCGAGTATTAAAGTGTCCCCCGGGGCTTTCTTCCATGCCCGAGCCCAAAATAATGAACCCCTCTACTGCCCAATCACATAAATCCCCTTTGATTTTATTTGTGGGTGCTGTCCCGACAGCTTTATAAAAAGGCCCTTTTTTTTTTTTTTTTTTTTTTTTTTCCTTTTTTTTTTTTTTTTTTTTTTTTTTTTTTTTTTTTTTTTTTTTTTTTGGGGGGGGGGGGGGGGGGGGGGGTTTTTTTCACTTCATTTGTCCTTTTTAATTTAAAAAAAATAACCCTTTCCTTGCCAATCCCCCGTCCCCTCATTTTTTTTTTAGCTGCTGACATTTTAAAAAGACAGACAGTTTATAACTTATGTCAGTGTCCCCACATCTGTCACTGCCCATCACTACCCAATAAGGTGGTACCCCCTTCTTCTCTGCCAAGTAATCCTTTTTTTTTTCTTTTAAAAAATATAAATAGGGACGAACATAAAATCCACCTATATCATATGTTGAAGGGACAATAACTTACAAATTATTTGCTCATGATGTTTCATAAAATATAAAAAGAATTAAAAAAAATTTAAAAAAAAGACAAAAAAAAAATTTTTTTAAACAAAGTTTGGTTTAAAGGGGGGATCATAGTACCAAAAACATTTCGAGTGACAAAGGGGTTTTATAAAAAAAAAAATTATAGAAAAAAATAAAAAAACTTTTTTCGGGTTTTTTAGGGTTTTTTTTAAAAGTGATCAAAGCAACAAATCATTTTGGGGGGACAGGGTTTTTTTTTTCCAAAAAAAAAGAATGAAAAAATATATAAAAACATACATATATAAAAATATAATATATGTTTTTATGTGTAAAAGATCACACATGCTGCCATGATCCCTTCCCTACCCTCCGGGGAACAAGTCAGTGAACTACACCCCCTTTCCCCAGTGCTGGGAAATTTTTTTCACTACAGGAATGTGCGTTGACACAAAGGGCCCAAGGGCAAAACTTTTTTTCAGCTTTTTTTTTTTTACAAAAAAATTTTATCAATTTAATGGTCAAAGCAAAACAAACTTATTTGCAGAGCAAAACATTGCAGCTAATCTGCTGCCATTGTACGCCAGAGTATACAGGTGGCATCCTGTTATGCCCAAGGGAAAAGATGCCCAAAAAATTTTGGGGGGGTTTTTTACTAAATAAAGGGGATAACTAAAAAACCCTCATTACAGTGTACTGGTCAAAAAAAGATTTGTTGGGGCCACCCCTCTTTACCGCGCAACCCTGCCCCCAAAGGGGATTTGAGGCAATAACTAGATTTTTACACTAAAACAATAATTCCCTGTACCCACCCCCAAATCTCTCTCACTTTGATGGCCTTATTAAAATTCGACTTGTGATAAATTATTTTAGTCACAAATGTTGTGATTATTCCCCAAAAATATTGTAGTAGATGAATCCCTCAATCAATTTAAAGAGTAGAACCGAGTAAAATCCCGATAGTTGACTCACTAAAAAGTCAACAACTATGTGGTTCCAAAATAGCGCAGAGACTCCAATGTTAATATAAAAAGGTAAAAATACCGTGTTTATGGGCAGAAGTTATGTGTCACATGCAAAAATGCACTTCTTCAGACTTCATGACAAACAACAGGATGGGGTGGGTTTAAATAGCATGTGACTTTTTTTTCTTTTAATAAAACTTTATTTTACAAACAGGATTGTTCAATGGCATGTGGCTGGGATGGGACGGGTTTAAATAGCATATGGACTAAACCGGCAGGTGTAAACAAGCTAAAATGCGTCATACATATATTTGTAAAAAACATTATAAAAAACAATCTTTGACAACTGATTATCTACAGGTGATGTTCAATCAGATATAAATGTTAAAACGTTTACAATAAATAGAGGAATCAACTGCGGTAGAAAACAAGTCAGATGTAAAATAGGAATTATGCTGGCATATTTTAATTTAGCCAATAGTTGTAGCATAATAAGTAATTGTACGGGACAGATTATATCGGGTATTTTTATCTTCTTTGCTGCTTGTAGATTTTGTGACAAAAGTAGCAATAGGGAAGGAGATGTCTGGATTGAAAAGTAGAGGGGAAACGCGAAAATCTGTAACAATATGCACTGTGGAACAGTGCTTATCTATAAAAGCTCGTACGTATGGGAGAGAGCGAACCTATGGAAGAGTAATTAGTTTTTAGAAGGAAATGAATTGGCCACATAAACATGCATAATAGACTACAAAGGGCATCATTGGACCAGTTTGGTTATTTCATTGAGGCCATAAGGTGAGATGCATTGTATTTTGTATATCCAATACATTTATTTTTTACATAAAGCTTCATATCTGTTCGGAACGGTGACTGGTATATGGTCTATAGGAGTAATTTTCATTTTGGATGGGTCACTATTATGTTTTTCAAAAAAATGTCAAGAGAAATCGTGTAGGAGGAACTTTTTGCAAATATTGAGTCTATGAGAATTAATCCGTTAGTGTAGTTTTTGGATGGTTCGCCCAGTATACTGGAGATGGCAGGGGCATTCAAGTAAATATATGATATTTTCACTGTGGCAGTTTAATGTTAATTTAATCTCAAAGGATTCTTTTGTTTTAGAGGAGGTAAAGAATTTTCTTTTATGTGTTATATTTGGGCATGTTAAACAGCAGTTTTTCCCACATCTTCAGCTGCCTTCAGGATTGGTTGAGATGTTTCTGTTCTGATGTTGCCGAATCCTGCAGGGTGCTTGGAGATTCTTCAGTGTGGTGGCCTGTCGGAAGGTGATAGAAGGATTTTTCGGTACTACCGAAGCAAGGTGTCGGTGATTTAGAAGGATTGGCCAATGTTTTTTGAGGACTTCTCTTATTTCTTTGTGGTTGGTGTTGTATCTTGTGATAAAGTTATTCTTCCTATTCGGATTCACATTCATAGGATTGTAAGGTAGTGGGGGTTCAGATGAAGATTGCTGTTTATTTTTGACAAAGCATTCTTCTTGAGAAAGAAGGCTTGCACGTGTGATAGCTGCTTGTATTAAGAGTTCAGGGTATTTTTTATCCCTGAATTTCTCAGCTAGAATAGAGGTTTGTTGGATGAAATCTGTGTTATCTGTGCAGTTCTTCCTGATCCTGCACATCTGTCCGAATGGGACATTCAGTTTCCATTTTTTATAGTGAGAGCTAGAGAAGTCCAAATAGCTTTTGTAATCCACTTTTTTTTTAAGAAGTGGAGGTGGTTAAGATATTATTCTGTTGTTTAATCAGTAGGTCAAGAAAATCCATGCTATAATTTCTTGTTTTTAAAGTAAACTTAATGCCCCACGTGTTTTGATTAAGATACCCAGTGAATTCTTCAACTTCCTCAGTTGTTCTATTCCAGATAAAGAAAAGATCGTCAATATAACATTTGAAAAGGACTATTTTGGGCATGTAGGTGGTGTTTTTGTGGATGAATTCTTACTCAAATCGGCCCATGAAAAGGTTGGAATAAGATGGTTCAACCCTCGTGCCCATCAGTGTCCCCTTAGTCTGTTTGTAGATGCTTTTGTTGTAGGTGAAGAAATTATTTCTGGGAAGGTGTTAGTAAAGGATAATTTTTTATATAGTGTGATGTACAGGTTAACCCTAACTGATGGGAAATGTTGCTATAAAAGCAACTGTATTTTTGCCCTTTAAATAGCAACATTTCCCATCAGTTAGGGTTAACCTGTACATCACACTGTATAAAACATGAAAAATTTTCTTATGCTAGCTTTCATTCTAAATAATAATTTCTTATCCCTGAACTTCTCAGCTAGAACAGAGGTTTGTTGGATGAAATCTGTTTTAATCAGTGCAGTTCTTCCTGATCCTGCGCACCCTTTTCCAAATGGGACATTAAGTTTCCATTTGTTATAGTGAGAGCTAGAGAAGTCAAAAAAGCTATTGGAATCCACTTTTTTTTTTTTTAAAAAAAAGGTATTATTCTTTTTTTTAATCAGTAGGTCAAGAAAACCAATGCTATAATTGCTTGTTTTTAAAATAAACTTAATGCCCCATGTGTTTTGATTAAGATACCCAGTGAATTCTTCAACTTCCTCAGTCGTTCCATTCCAGATAAAGAAAAGATCGTCAATATAATGTTTGAAAAGGACAAATTTTGCATGTGGGTTTTAGTTGTTGTAGATGAATTCTTTTCTCAAATTGGCCCATGAAAAGGTTGGCATGAGATGGTGCAACCCTCGTGGCCATCGCTGTCCCCTATTTTGTTTGTAGATGGTTTTGATTTTTTTTTTTTGAAGCAAAGATTTGATTTTATTTTGTAATATGAAATGAATAATACAAAACAAGTGCAATCATGTAGTAGAAAGCGTCTATGTGCACCAAAATATAATGGCAAATAACAAGTATAACGGTAAGTAACAAAACAAAGGCCTCAAAAAGTAGCTATAACAATTGGATGAAGATATCATATTAAAAAGAAAAGAAAAAAGAAGACACTGTTCTATCTCAATCAATAAGGGACAAAGACTTAAGATTCAATTCGCCATATTTCCGGTGAAGCGTCAAAAAAAGTTATGAGATAACATAGTGAAACAAACCCAAGTGTGTCAGGTTAATCCCGTAAGCTAAGTAGCAATTCTCTAAAAGTTTATTTAAAGAATCTAGATGTAACCCAAAGGGACCATTTCTGTCTACCATAAGCAGCTAGGTGAGGTGGTACCAGTAAGCATGTTTCAGAGTGGTATTGAAGATTTATTCTACTAATGACCCTCCGTTATCCCAAGAAGAGTAGGCAATTCCAGTGTGAGCTATGACCATACAGCGCCGTTAACACAGAACATAAAAAGTTTGTGAAAGATGGCGGGAATTGAGTCAGAGAAATATCTAATATCGCAAGTTCTGGAGTAAGAATTATCGAAAAACCCAGCACCTCCGAAAGTAGCTTCTCCACTTCTACCCAAAGAAGCTTTGTTGTTTGGCAGCTCCACCACATATGTAGCAGCGAGCCTAAGGCTCCACAATTCCTCCAACAAAATTTCGAGTAACCTGGGGACATGTGGAAGATACCGTTGGGGGTAAAGTACCACCTGAGATGTACTTTCTTGGACAGTTCTATGTGATTGGCGCATTTAGAGTGCCAATACGGAACCAAAGTGGCATCTATCCATTCTTCCCCAGTATAAACTTTTCCTAGTTCTCTCTCCCATTTGATGGTATACTCAGGTTTGCTTTTTTCTGTAACCTTACTCAAAGTACTGTAGGCAATCGATAGGCCTTTTTCAAAACCATTTTTTCTGTAG
Organism: Phyllomedusa bahiana; assembly: GCA_025379985.1. Classification (NCBI taxonomy): domain Eukaryota; kingdom Metazoa; phylum Chordata; class Amphibia; order Anura; family Hylidae; genus Phyllomedusa; species Phyllomedusa bahiana. Next base: position 7,715 of record JAODAL010068446.1, read on the forward strand.
TAAAAATTTGTCAAACGGGGTAGGTGAGGTATGATGAGGTTGCCATGAAAATCTCTGCACCGTGTGTCTAACCTGGAGATGGCAGAGGAACTGACCCTGTGGAGGACCGAATTCCTTTCTGATCTCATCAAAGGATTTAAAATTGTCATCACTTTATAAGTCTACGACTTTCCCAATGCCCTTAGATATCCAAGAGGAAAGAGGGAGGTGAGGAGAAACTTGTAATAATACTGATAATGGGCAATTATCTCTAGATATTGTAACTAGAGATGGGCGAATTGATTCTATCGAAGTGGAATTCGTTTAGAATTTCAGGAAAACTTCGATTCTGAACGAATTCGAAGTTTTGGGGGGATTCTTGGGAACGAAGCGTGTTTTTGATTGATAAAATGGCTGCGAGCACATGGCCCTTACATGGGACAAAAAAAGTCTGGGGGGAAGAAAAGGCGTAGCCCACATGACATGTGCAAGATGAAGCCAATCAGAGACCGGTGGGATTCTGTAACGTCACCCGCACTATATAAAGTCCGGGCGCCATGCTCGCTCCTCAACACTCCTCTCACTTGTGCTGTGCAGGGAAGGTGCTGCCGCCGCTGCTGCTTGTGATATATCATACTAAAGAACCACTTTTATACAGCGATTTTTGGGGGTGTCACAGCTTGTCTCAGAGACTGGGTTCCTCACGTTCTAATTCCCGATTTTGTGGGGTAATTTAAACTGAAGTCCAGTGTGCGTCCAATACAGCTACATATACATTTTACTGCTATCTGCTCAGTTTTTTGAGCACATTGAATATCCAAGGGTTATCTAAAGTTGCTGTTGTATTCATTAAAGAAACAGCGTTTTTATAATGCCAAATCCACTTAATTTTTGGTTGCTCATTTAATTTGCGCAATTTAGATACAGGGGTAATAAGGCGTTTTCTGCTGTTTGGTCACTAAAAGAAAGGTTCTTTTTCACCGCCAAAGAAGAAATTTTGCCTGTAGCATAATTCATAACCGAAGGTTAATTACAAGTTTTTCTGTTGTTGTGTTCTGTAAAATACATGCCATTGTAACACGTTACAAAGCTGGTAATTGTTGGCAGCACATTTCTTTTGCACAATTACACCCAAAGGGGTTAACTAAGTATTTTTCTGCAGTTGTACTTAGTAAAAGAAACGTTCTTTTTCACCGCCAAAAAAGAAATTTTGCCTGTATTATAATTCCATATCCGAAGGTTAAATTAAGCCTGTTTGTGCTTTTATATCATAAAATACACACTGTTTTAAATGGTACATACAATAAAATTTTCCTGCCCATTTGTGGATGCAATTAAATCCAAGGGTTGCTTGTTAGGGGGTTTCATTTGGAGTCAAAACAGGTTGTATTTATCATATACAGATATCTTCATCAAACAGTGCCCTGTACATTTTAGAACAACCCAGTAGTCAGACAGAGAGGTGGCGGGCTCTTTCACCTGCGTGTGGCAGTGGCACAAACATTCCTGGAGCAGCCCAGGTCGCAGCACAGCAAGGGGACGTCGCAGCAGGGTCACTCGGTGAGGCCAGAATTTGCCGGTGTCATCAGCGGCCCGTGTGTTGTTCAGCAACCCAATGGTTCTTGATTGGTTGACTGGGTCATCCACTTCCTCCAGATGACATCTGACAACCCCAAGCCAAGAGTGGGTGGGAACGTCAACACAACCCTTATTGGCATGGCCCAGGAGCGGGTCAGCGGCCCCTCACCTTCCTCAACCCGCCTCTTTCCCATCCGTTCCCTCACCAGAGATCTACTATGTGGGTCCTGGGCTCAGCGCCACTATATAGTGAGGATGAAAAAATTTGAGGAGGGCATCAGCAGCTACTTGGCAGCGAAAAAATGGGGCCAATATCCTCTGCTTCTTGCAGTAGGTGGCAAAGTATAGATGTGGAGAGTGTCATGGGAGGTCATGTTGTGAGGGGTCAGCCTCTGCATACCAAGACCGGTGATGAGAAAGCATGATGATGAAACACAAAATTCATGATGAGTAGCCGACCGCACTTGGGAGTCGGCAGAAGAAAGGGCTTAAATCATCGTCAGGGAAAAGGGCGTCAGCTGCGCGTCAGGTCACGGTGAAAGCCAGCAATTGGGTTGTGTGGCCGTGAGTTAGCACGGTACACAGTTTTAGGTCGGAGCCAAGGGGCCACAGGGTAGAAAACCCGCTTCGCGGGCCCTAAGAAAGTAGCGGCACAGGGGCTCAGCGAGGAAAGCGGCCGGCAGTAGTCACTCAGTGGGGAGCGTTGGCGGAAAAATCAATACTCGGCGGTGGGGCAGTTCTTGCTAAGACACCGGAGAGCCGAAATTATGGTTATACGTAGAATCTTGTGGCCAAAAGTGAAGCGTGGCCAGTAGCTAACGTTGGCACCACGGCCCTGCGTCAACACATGCAGCGTCACCATCCGGTGGCCGGAGAAACGTGGCTCAGATGTGGTGGTCCATCCTGCCGCCGCAGCAACAGCAGCACCCAGTACCACGCATGCCATTGCAGCCAGTCAAGGCTCCACCACCTATGCAGAAGGGAGCTGTTTGTCTTTGCCATCATCTCCCGGTCCAGATGCTCCTGCTCCACGCTACCTTCATGGCGCCAGCAGTCGTTCAACGAGGCGATTTGCAAAGAGACAACAGTAAAGCGTCCAACCATCCTAAGGTGCAGAAGCTGACCGTGCTCCTGTCCAAGTTGGTTGGTACTGCAGTCCCTCCCTTTTTTTTAAATGGTGGACTCTGCACCGTTCAGCAGAACTAATGCTTTGTGCCGACGAGATGGAGAGTTCCAAGCCGTAATTTATTTTTTCCAAAAAGGCCAGCACATGTCCTTTTACGGCCCACTGGGTGAATGTGCCTCCTGCCCAGCACACCAACAACTTGGAGAGGAACGCGCTTTCCCCCTCCACGTTGTCAAACTGCGGCTCCTGTGCTAATGTCCGCCTCCTCCTCCCCCCCCCACCATCATCTCAGCCTCCACAAGTGCTGCTCCCATCATACCACATGTATAGGGCACAGCGGGGGTCCCCGCAGTTCTACACCTGGCTTGCCTCTGCGAACGAAGTACACAGGGGAGGGAACTGCCTGCGTCATGCAGCAAGAAATCGATGTGTACTTTCTCCCCCGCCAACTGCAAATCGGAACCATGGTGACAGACAATGGGAGGAAAAATGGTGTCCGCGCTGCACCGAGGATGGATGGTCCATGCGCCCTGCATGGCGCACATGTTCAATCTGGGTTTTGAAAAGGTTCCTGAAATCTTCCACCGATCTTCAAAATTCTGAAAATGGCCAGGAAACTGTGCATGCACTTCATCCATTCCTACAAAGCCAGGAACACCCTCCTCGGGTTGTAGCGGCAGAACGGCCTCCCCCAACACACTCTGATATGCTATGTTTCCACCCGTTGGAATTCCGACCTGCACATGTTGGACCGACTTTATGAACAGAGAAAGGCCATTAACGTTTTTTTGATGATCCAGGCAGACAAGAGTACTCCCCAGTGTAACTTTGATGTCAGCCAGTGGCAGCTCATGCGTGATACCTGCCGTTTGCTGAGGCCATTCGAGCAGCGACGTTATTTGTCAGTCACCAGACTACGGATGAATAACATCATCCACTGCTTCATGTCTGGGAAAAGAGGTGAAAAATCTGTCTGGGGGAGGGGACTGGAACATGGCGACTTTCAAACCCCGCACCACACAGTTCCCCGGTGGGGACTGAACTGGAGGAGGAGAGACAGTGGAGCAGAAGCATTGTCTGGTGAAATAGTGGATTTTCTACCCAGGTGACAAGAGGAAAGGAGGAGCAGGAGCAGCTTTAGGGGGTAGATGGAGATGAGGGAGACGAGGCAGATGACCGGCAAGCACCGGGCAGTATACAGTGAAGATGAGGCAGGGAGCCCCCGGGGTCACTTGTGCAGATGGCCGCAGCAAAGCTGAATTGCCTGGCTAGTGACAGCCGAAAGTCAGCATCCGGCAGAGGGATACTCTGCCCCACCCTATTGGACCCTCGCTACCGGTCCAAAATGGGAGCCTTTTTCCCAGCTGCTGAGAGGGAGTGTCAACTACAACTCCCATCATGCCCACTGTTATAGATTATACAAATGCATGATGGGAGTTGTAGTTTCCTAACAGCTGGAGGGCCGCCAGTTTGACACCTGTGCTATAGGGAAATCCTCCGTAGTCAGATGGCCGCTGCCTATGTGCGGCATCGTCCCTCCTCTGACAGTTCTGACCGGGGGGGTTCTTCAGCGCTCACAGCCTACTGCCGCGGCTGCCGGGGGAAGGTGGGGGGGTAGGAGCAGTACCAGCTCCATCAGCAGAAACCTAAGTCCCGGGTCACTGATGAGCAAGCTTCCTTCACCCCCTATTTAGGAGGACAGTCGCCAGCAGCAGCAGGACCTGGAGCAGACCCTGAACCAACGGGTGGTGGCCTACTTGGACAGCACTCTGCCACCCCAGTTACAAGATCCACTGGACTACTGGGCAGCCAAACTGGATGTGTGGCCGCTACTTGCCGAGTTTGCAGTGGAGAAGCTTTCCTGCCTGGCCAGTAGTGTGGCATCAGAGTGGGTGTTCAGTGCGGCGGGTGCCATCGTTACCCCAAGGAGAACCCTGCTTGCCCATGGGAAATGTGGAACAACTGACCTTTGTCAAGATGAATCAGGCGTGGATCGGCCAGGATTTCCACACACCAATGCCTTAGGCGTCAGATTACATCAGCCATGATGCCTTACCCAAACTTTGAGAAATGAGTCTGGGTTCAAACTACCTGCCTCAGCCACTATTCTGATGCTGCCACCCACCTGATGCCACACATCTGCTGACAGTTTCTCCATCTGCCTACCACCATCTTTACCAGGGACTGGTATTGCCACTGGTCATTGTGCCACTCTATGACCTCATGCTGCTGCTGCTTTTGCTGGTTCCGTGACCTCCACACTGTGTCATTGTGCCACTCTATGACCTCATGCTGCTGCTGTTGTTGCTGCTGCGGTCACCTCCACACTGTCATTGTGCCACTCTCTGACCTCATGCTGTTGCTCCTGCCGTGCCCTCCACACATTGTGCCACTCTGTGGCCTACTCCTGTTTTGCCACCTCCAGAATGTCATTATGCCACTGTCTGACCTCATGCTGCTGCTGTGGCTGCTGCCGTGACCTCCACACTCTGTCATTGTGCCACTGTCTGACCTCATGCTGCTGTGGCTGCTGCCGTCACCTCCACACTCTGTCACTGATGTTGCTACCTGAGCCCTCAGATTGTTTTTTTCCAGCTTTCGCTGCCATGACTTTATCAGGCTACATTCCCGCTTCAGTTTTTTGGTCAGTTTTGCTGAAAACAAAACACCAAACTCAAAATCTAAAATCTACTGTTTATTAAATTACCAATAAAAATACAGAAATTAATCACACCAAATATGCAGCAAAAACCACTGCCCAAATCACAATAAATCCGTATGTGTATATATGTATCTATTTCCCTTAGCAGACCCTACGCTATCCTCTGAACAAGTCGGGTAATCGTCCCGAAAAGGACGGCCCCACTTTTGGAGGCTAACCCTATTAAATTACCTATCTCTTCCCTAACCTATCTGTGATATATGTGTTTTATATCACGTCTTATATCTACACACAGGCAATATTACACTTCACAAATAACCTAAAGAGATAGTGGCAAACCGACGCGTGCGCATTGGAATTCTAAGGACGTGGTGGCATTGCGCATGCCCGAGCACGAGCGTCTGGTTGCTACGACAGCAGTGTAGTGACGCATGCGCAATAGAATCTCGAGGACGCCGAGCTATTACGGGCGGCTGTGGTAAGTTTCACTACTCCATGACAGCTTATTTAAGGAGGTAATTAGCCCGGTCGATTTGTCATCAATCCACAGAGGGCAAACATCACTGCCTATGATCTTGCTGTGCATATTATTGTCAAGTCCCCTAATGAACCCAGCTTCACCAGACTAGGGGAAACGCGTCGGGATTAAGGGATAAAAGGAGGATAATGGAGACATAGCTAAGGTCGTATCCTGATCTAATAACAATCACAGTTTGTTATCAAGTTTTTCTCTCTAAATATCTTGATTTGAATGATCGCACATGGGTTTTGATCCAGGGTGTATTTCAAATGTTAAGAGAGTTCTGTATATATGTAAATTAATTGCATGACCTTTTTTGCAGGCTCCCATGGTGATGATAATTGTGCATCTCCCTATCTCTTTAAGTTATTTGTGAAGTGTAATATTGCCTGTCTGTTTTCGGGACGATTACCCGACTTGTTCAGAGGATAGCGTAGGGTCTGCTAAGGGAAATAGATACATATATACACATACGGAGTTATTGTGATTTGGGCAGTGGTTTTTGCTGCATATTTGGTGTGATTTATTTTTGTATTTTTATTGGTAATTTAACAAAAGGTAGATTTTAGATTTAGAGTTTGGTGTTTTGTTTTCAGTGATTTTTCTAGATCTCCAGCTCGAATATACATTTGTTATTTTCTGTGAAGTTTTCTTGGTCAGTTTTGCCCTCTTAAGTGCCCAGGGAATTTTATAGTGAAGCGATTCTAAGAGCGGCGGCAGTCATGTGCGTGTCAAACTAAAACACAACATTGTATGAAGATCAAACCAAGCTCCCTCTGCATATTTAAGCATGGTACAACATTCTACAGAACCCTACAGGCTCTGTGCAGCCTGGAAATAGCTGTTTTTTAATGAGATTTGTCCCGGAGTAATTCGGACCGAAACAAATTTTGTCGGAAAATTCGGCGAAGTCACGGAATCGAATTTTTGAGAAATTCGCCCATCTCTAATTGTAACTCCTTGTAACGGAACAATATATTTAGACAAGACTACAGCTATATTCTGTAAAGTCGGGAGATCCTAGTTGGGCAATCTGTAACCCAACAAGGCCGATATTAACAAGTCTCTGAACAAGAAGGGTTCCACTGATTCGAACTCCATAGATGCCCAATGATGGACCTTAGCCCCCGTCCAGAGGTGTAAAACTGGTTCTAAAATTGCTGCTACATTGTAATGAAGAAGGTTTGGTACTGACATGCCTCCTAACTTAGTGTCTATATAAATATTGTTTCTCAACACGTGGTTTCTTGGTTTCCCAAATGAACTTAAGCAATAGGGATTGCAACTTCTGTAGAAGACTTAGCAGAAACAAAAAGGGCAAAGCCTGTGCAACATACAAGAATCTAGGTAACAGGAGCATTTTTATAACATTTATTCTTGCTACCCAGGAAAGAGGTATATGTTGGAGCCTAACTATTTCCGACTGCAAGGAGACGTTAAGGTCTTGTAGGTTCAAGTCAATTGTATGTTTAGGGGTGGGGGTGATTTTGATTCCTAGGAATGTGACATGGGAGTCGGTCCAAAGTAAATTAAATTTTGAAGTGTGGCAACGAGGGGAGGGGGGCAGTTAAATGCTATTAGTGTGGATTTGGTCAAGTTTAATTTATAAAATGTCAGTCTGGAGTAGTGATCAAGGAGATCTAAAAGGGCCGGGATTGATGATAAAGGATCGGAACAAATGACTAATATATCATCCGCATATAAGCTTATTTTGTGGACAGCGTTAAATGCTAAAACACCATGAATGGAGGGAGATACTCTTATGGATCCTGCTAAGGGTTCAATACATGAATTATATATCAATGGTGACAATGGACACCCTTGCCTTGTGCCATTAGAGATGGGGAAAGCATTAGAGAGGAAGCCTGAAGTGTATACTTTGGCTGATGGAAGGGTGTATAATGACATTATGGCTTTCAAAAAATTACCATTAAAGCCAAATTTATTTAATACTTCCTTCAGATAAATCCAGTTTATCCGATCGAATGCTTTCTCGCCATCTAGCGAAAGCAAGGCTATAGTGTTTTTTTGTTTATTAACAGTATGTAGAATATCTAATATTCTACGGATGCCATCTCTAGCTTGTCGGCCTTGGACAAATCCTTTTTGGTCTTTGTTAAAATAAAATAAATTGGCAAAATAGAATTCAATCTCTTCGCTAAAATTTTAGAGAAGAGTTTAGTGTCACAATTTAAAACAGATATAGGTCTATAATTTGTCACAAGGTCAAGGGCCTTCCCTGGTTTTGGTAAGGTGGTGATGATGGCACCCAACATTTCAGTAGGCATTGTCCCATTAGTGATAATGGAGTCAAACATACTTAACAAATGGGGTGAAAGAATATACATAAATAGTTTATAGTACTCATTAGTAAACCCGTCTGGGCCTGGGGACTAATTTTGACTGTCGGATAGTAGCTTCAATTTCTTGAACTGTAATTGGGGAATTGAGGAATTCTTTATTCTTTTCTTTGAGGACAGAAAGCTTTAATCGGGAGAGAAAAGTTTTGATTTCTTGGGTTGTGACCAAAGGAGTTGAGATGTCGTTTTTAATATTAAATAAAATTTTGTAATAATCTGTGAAAGAATTGGCTATTTTTTGTGGGTCATAAATTTTCTTATTATCAGATGTGGTTAAATAGGAGATTTTAGATTTTGCTTGAAACGTTTTGACTTTTCGCACTAATAATTTCCCTGGATGGTCCCCACTTAAATAATAATTCCATTTAAATTTAGAGAGATGGTAGTCATCGAGCTTTAGGTTAACTTCTCAGAATTTATGTTTAAGAATGTTATGCTTCTGATTTATACTTGGGCATGGATTCTGTTTAACTATATTTACTATTTTGCCATAGGCAAACTTAAACTCTATCAGTTCTCTATCTATTAAACACTAAAAACGTAACTTTTATTATATCTAATTCTTAACCTCTATAAAACACTTTTAAAAAAACCCGATCTCTATCCTCATCATTAACCCCTTGCTTCTGAAAGAGGGAATAACTCCCCCTTTTTATCATCAAGTCTGGTGGAACCCCACCTATTAACAGGAAGCCTTATATCTATAGCAAAAGTACTAGCTTCAGTTAAGGGATCCCAAGCCAACTACTTGGGGTCGCCCTAATCCATAGACACAGAACAAATTTAAGCCCCCCTTTTTAAAACCGTCTGCACAGGGACACTTTTAAACAAGGTGAGAGATCACAATTTAAAACGTCATTGGGCCT
>JAODAL010068447.1:0-16804 GCA_025379985.1 Phyllomedusa bahiana
TGGGGCCCGCCACAGGACCCCAGGGACGGGGGAAAGCAAGAGGGTAGGCTTCAGCAGGGGAAAGGGAGCCAGGACAGTGCTGCAGAGAACCAGGGACACCAGGGGATGTCGCAGCAGCGGCCGGGACACAGGAGACATGGGCACGCCGTCGGTCCATAGCAGGGGCCGTGGCGTGAACCGTGACAGAAAGCTCAGTCATGTTCCCTGTCATCAGATAAGAAATGCAGACAACGCAAGCGCCACCAGCAGGGGCGTTGCTAGGGTCCAAAAACATCCGGGGCCCGGGCCCTTTGCGTTAAGTTTTGCTCAGTAGGGCAGGGTTCACATGGCATTTTTCAACGCTCCTATTGTGAACTGCGGCATGTTTTTTTACAGAGAAAAAAACTGTAGCCAGCGCATCCTTCTGATATTTATACTCCCCAGAACAGGTAATAATGAATTACCATAATGTCGGCCCGTATGTAGAGCGTATTGAAGCACAATTACGCACCAAAGTACGGACTGACATTACATGGTGTGAACATACACAGTGTATTTGTGGGGCATAACTGAGCTGTAATGTGCCCAAAGTGCGCCCTGCAAATACGGTAAAATCATAGCGGTGAGGGCTCTGGTTACTGGTTGTTTTCCCTGCACACAGAACCCACCCATAAAAATAAGTGACCTGCCACAGGGGGAAAAGCATACATGCCAACTCTCCCGTTTTTGGCGGGGGGGTCCCGCTATTTGGGGGTCCCCCCCCCTCCCGGGGGAGTTGGCATTCCTCCGGCCGCCAGCAGGCGGCGGGGGTCCTTTAAAATGACCGCGGGCGCCAGAGTAGCGCTGGTGCGCTACTCTGGCGCCGCCGGTCCGTTCCACAGGCGGGTGAAGCGGGCGCTGCGCCCGCTTCACCCGCCCGGAAACTCGCTGAGCAGGGAGGAGGCAGGAGGGGGCGCTCCCTCCGGCCTCCTCCCCCGGTCTGTCCGGCGCCGCGGTGCGCCGGACCCACTTGGCAGCGTCACAGAGGGAGTGACGCGCGGCTGCACTCACTTCCCCTGTGACCCTGCGGAGGATCGTCCGGGAGCGGGCCGCTCTGCAGGAGCCTGGTCAGGTAAGTGGATTTTATTATTTTATTTTTATTAGTTTTTAGGGGGGGCACTGTCTGGCTACAATGGGGGTCTACCTGGCTACATGGGAGGTCTACCTAGCTACAATGGGGGCAATACCTGGCTAACAATGGGGGCACTACCTGGCTACAATGGGGGTCTACCTAGCTACAATGGGGGTCTACCTAGCTACAATGGGGGGTCTACCTGGCTACAATGGGGGCACTACCTGGCAACTAGACTGGAGGGGGGGCACTACCTGGCTAACAATGGGGGGGCACTACCTGGCAACAGAGAGGGCACTACCTGGCTAACAATGGGGGCACTACCTGGCTACAATGGAGGCACTACCTGGCTACAATGGAGGCACTACCTGGCTACTAATGGGGTGGCCACTACCTGGCTACTAAAGGGGGTACTACTGGCTACAATTGGTGGCACTACCTGGCTACAATGGGGGGTCTACCTGGCAACAATGGAGGCACTACCTGGCTAACAATGGGGGGCAGTGGGCACTACCTGGCTAACGATGGGGGGCACTACCTGGCTAATGATGGGGGCATTACCTGGCTAACGATGGGGGCACTACCTTGCTACAGAGGGGGCACTACCTGGCAAACAATGGGGGCATCTATCTGGCAACAGAGGGGGCACTACCTGGAAAAGCAATGGGGGCATCTACCTGGCCAACAGAGGGGCACTACCTGGCAAACAATGGGGGCATCTACCTGGCATGGGGGCACTACCTGGCTAACAATGGGGGCACTACCTGGCTAACAATGGGGGCATCTACCTGGCAAACAATGGGGGCATCTACCTGGCTAACAATGGGGGCATCTACCTGGCTAACAAAGGGGGGCATCTACCTGGCTACAAATTTGGCTCTACCTGGCTACCAGGGGGGCATCTAATTGGCTACAAGGGGGCATCTACCAGCCTGTAAGGGGCACTACTGGTTATGGGGGGCTACTACCTGCATAAGGGCATCTACCTGGCTTTCTCCAAAGCCGGTTATGCAGTTAGAGTGGAGTGGTGTGGCATTTTGAAGGGGCGTGGCATACCGACAAGATGGGCGTGTCTCCCTCCTGCTTTTTTCACTTTCAAAAGTTGCAAACTACTGATTAGTTAATATGCCCTCCTTTGCACATATCCACCCTTTAGTCACAAATGCCCCTTTGCCACATAGTGCCGCCCCCCCTTAGCCACATAAAATATGCCCCCCTTACCTAATAAAAATAAAATAAGAAAAACCTACTCACCTCCGCACGGTCCCCGCGGGACCAGTCCTGGCAGCTTGGAGAACGGTGTAAGCAGCGTGATGTCGGCTTAGAGGATCCCAGCCTCGCAGGGGGGTGATGAAAGTGGTGCATCACGCCCCCTGCGACGCTGAGGTGTTTGTACAGCGCTTACCAAGCGCTGTACATACAGGGGTGAAGACAGGATGGTACTGATCCGTCCTGTCTTCTCCCTGATTCTGACTGCCCGGCCGCTGTAAAACGGCCGTGCAGTCAGAGAGATCAGCGGGCGCCGCCCACCCTAAGGAGCGCTCCAGGCCCCCGGCAGCGGCCTGGAGCCGCCGAAATTCGGGGAACAGGCAGATTTATTCGGGGCTCATGCCCCGAATGAATCTGCCTAGCGACGCCCTTGGTCATCAGCATTATAAATGGCACATTGTAGGTAGAGGCCCTTTAATATATTTTGCACTGGAACCCAGGAGATTTAAATTACACCTCGGCCCACAGATGCTCAATTGGTTTCAAGTCTGGAGACTTAGGGGGCCATGGTAATACTTGGAAGTCTTGGTTATGCTTTTGCAACCAATGCCTGGCATTTATAGCTGTGTGACATGTCATTTTGTCTTGTTGGCAGATCCCATCCGTCCCAGGGAAGACAATCAGCATGCATGGGTGTACGTGATCTAAAAGGATGGGTTCATACCCAAATCAGTTGAGAGTGCCTTTCACATAGGTGAGTGGCTCATTAAAGGCCATAACAACATTTCCCACATCATAGCACTGCCACCACAAGCTTGTGTTTTTCCAGCAATAATAGCAGGGTATTAGTTCTCTGATGTTTCTTACCTCATATGCCAATATCCGTCCATTGGGTGAAGCAAAAAACATGATTTGCAGAAGGCAAACCTTTGCCAATAGGCAGAGGTCGAATTCTGATACTGTCTCACGTTTTTTAACTCTTTTCTGCCCATTGCAATTTAATTTGCAGAGGTGACTGTTGTAACCACACATCTAGTAGCCACCTGGTTTGTCAGTCCACTGAAGCTTGTTGTTCCGTCCTTGCACACCTCCATAGCAGATGTTCCCTATTCACATCAATGCTTTGTAGTACATCGCAGTTTTCACTTAGCGTAATCGCAATGGTGCCATTTGTCCACTCGCGATACGCTTTTACCCCAACAGCACACAAACAATTCAGAAATACTGCCACCCTTAGGCTGAAAGACAATAATCAGAATTTTTTGAAACTCTGATAAATCACCTTTTTTATGGATGACAGCGACCAGGAGTACATGTGCAGACAGCCTTTTACACACCTTATATACCAACCAAGCCTAAATATGACTACTTTAATGAGTTACACACTACTGACGTAGAAAGTAGGAATGGTCCTAAAAATGTGACCTGACTGTATAGCATTGGGGTCCCGTTGACGAAATCGTGAGGTGGGCTTAAGTAGTTTTGATCAAAAGTGTGAACTAAGAAACCCAAATTTTCATGTATCCCTAGTAGCAGAAATGCTTTTTTCAAATATTCCTATGTATCTTGGATGGTTTTTTAGTTGATAGTGTGCTACTGGCATTTGGAATGTGTATGTATATTACTGCCGCACTTGTGTGCACCTACACTCATTTTTTTCAAGAAAAAGGATTTTGGATGTGCAGAGCCAAATATTGTCTTTCAGTCTATGTATAGCAACGAAAGATGTGGATAGACTTTTAGTGCAAACTCATTCAAATCTCAATGCACTACTTTCCATTGGCCTAAATGATTCGACGGCAAAAACAGATGAAGGGGAGATAATTTTCTTTTGCAAGAATAACTTTTTCACCAAACATTCAGTAAGCACTTCAATCCATTGGGTAAGAACACCTTTTAGAAGCATATCTTGCCCCAGCCAACCCCATTCCTATACTGGAGGTTTGTAAACCATCTCCATTGAGACAATCATCTAATGCTTATTTTTGATCCCCCAGAAAAGTTGTTCTACCCTTTCCCGTACAGGAAACATCCCTGCTTGTGACACAAAACACCACAACAACCAAATATTTCCCACCATTTACCACCAACAAGTGTGTTGTTCCTCAAACAAAATTAGAAAGGATTAGGATGCAGAGAAAACAACTCAAGAACACACAACAACGAAGAAAGTTAGACCTGCAAAGAAGCAAAACAGATCTATCTTCTGCTCTACCCAAAGAACAGATGATTTTTGTCTTTTTCTCAAAATCCCAAAGGAAAATACCTTTACAATGCCATTTTTGTAACACCATTATTCCTCATTTAGCTGCAATAAAGTTTTCCCCATAGATCAAATTCCTGTGTTTTAAGAAAGACAAATTGCAACTTTAGGCAAGCATCAATGTTAGTTTAGTATCTTTGGACATGATGACATTTTTCACTTTTTATTTTTAATTTGGAGTGCCGTGAATATGTACTTCCCGAAATGTGTACTTCCTGAAATCTTCATAAAAAATCCAGCGACACATAAAAAGCAGAAAATACGCACCAATCCAGAAATGAATGAAAACAACCAATGGGTTAGGCTCGGTACACACCACATTCATGGGGTGCTTTGAGTGGCGTGTGACAGCTGTATCCAGAGCTGGGACCAGGTATTTTGGTGCCCTAGACAAGTAGGGCTAATCCCCCTCCTCCACTCGAAAAAAATTAAATCCCTGGCCCTAACCTGATACACTCTGCCTGTGACCTCCCTAGCTGCTTGGAATGGGGAAAAAGACTCAATTGCGCTAACACAAGAGCCCCTTTTACTAAAGTCTTTTTTAAAATGTTTTATTTCAATAATAATTGTTTTGTCAAAATAATATAAATAGCTAAAAAAAACATTTTCTATGGATGACACCTGTAACTAATGGTCATACATTACTACATAATACCTTATTATCACCATAATGTTACTGAACAAACCAGTATACCAAGATGAAACTTATCAATGATACCGCTATACAAAAACCAAAAAAAACCACCAAACATCATGCCCACATATCTACACCACACAGTGACTGAAAAATACCACCACATATCACCACCACAAATTGACTGACTATTACCACCATACTGTTCCTAAATATAAATCATTATACTACTACCAACATTCCCGCCTTACAGTAACCACATAATAGTAGCTACCAGTTATACACAGGCGCCCTGCAGACATATAAGTGATTATAGTGCAGTAATACTCATGGACTCCAGTGACATCTTCTTTAAATGCAGTTGTTTGCTTTCCCTTCTCTTCTCCATACCGCCATGACGACTTCTCCCAGCCAGCTCGTCTCGCAAATTTACCAAAAAACAAATTTTTGATCATAAAATTTTTCTATACCTCCTAGCTGCCCCCCCACCTCTATACAAATTCCTCATGGGGTGATAGGTGGAGGTGCGGGGTCATGAAATGATAGGTGGAGTTGAGGGGTATATGTGGTGATAGGTGGAGTTGAGGTGTCATAGGGTGGTATTTTGGAGGAGGCTGTATTTTGTGTTAGCACTAGGTCGCATAACAAAAATGGTGGCAGGGGAGGAGGTACAGGCCGTAGCTTACAGGCACAATCTTCAGATGGAAGACAGAGAACCAACCTCCCTGGAGATTGTGCTGTTGCTGTAGCTTGTATCCCCAGAATCATATTGTGTGGCCTGAAATCCGTTTCCTGCATCCCCAGAAGATCAGCCACAACCATGACCTTCACAGCTACAGGTAATGGAGTTTAGTAAAGGCCATACTTACAGCTCAATGGCTGGACTAAAAACTGAACCCAGTAGGAGGCAAGACAAGCCCCTGTGCTACTTGGGGTGGAGGGGTTTGTGAGCTACTGCTCAGCAATTACCTGCACCTGTTTATCTTTCCCAAAGTAGCACGGGGATTGTGTTGCCTCCTGGGGGTTTTCATTTTAACCCCACCATTGAGCTGTAAGAATGCCTTTGTTTTTTTTTTTTATTAAAATTAAGTACCTTTTTTTTCTGTGATTTTAGTGGGTTTAGTACTTGCTTTTTTTTTTTTTTAGTTTTATTTTTTAAAGTTCCCCCCTTTTTGGACTACTTTGTTTTTTTGGAATATGTCAAACCAGCATTGGATACATTTATTTAATAAATTAGTCAATGAGGGTTGGTGTCAGGGAGAGCTTAAATAAAGGTTGTTTTTTTTCCTTTTGTGTCTGTGGGATTCTATTTTACCATTTTTTTTTCCCAGTGTTAGTAATGAAGGTGACTGACAGTTGCCTATCCATTACTAGCACTGGGGCTTGGTGTCAGCCAGTGGTGCTTCTTGTTACTCAAGACTGACATTAACAACAAATCTCTATTACACCACTACCTAGGGGCACTGGAAAGAGCCATGTTACTGTCAGAAGTAGACTCTCTTATTTGATATGAAGTACTGCAGACTGCTAATTTAGGGTGGGAAGAAACTATATTCATGAAACTTCCCTTCCTGATATTATCAGCCTTCAGCTGCTGGCTTTTCCTTGGCTGGGGGTTGAGCTTGGTGGATATTCTTTTCTTTTAATTTGCTTAAGAAAAAAAGAAAAAAACTTCATAGGGTCTCCCATCCCCCCTTTCATAACCAGCCAAGGTAAAACAAGCAGCTGCAGGCTGCTACTATCAGGATGGGGAGTTCCATGGATATTAGAACCTTCCCACCATAAAAATACTAGCCTACAGCAGTCCCAGATGCTGAGCCATAACGTTGGAGGGTCCGCTGCTGACAATAACCCAGCTCTTTCCAGGCATTCGGTGCTCTTCAGGGCACTCAGTGCTTTACAGAGGAGAAGGGGTGGATCTTTGTAGCTCCACCCTCTCTTCCCAGTAATGCACTGGGAACGAAGGTGCACTGAAGGAGGCTTGAATCTGATCTCCTTCAGTGTCACTACATTCACCTCTGACATCAATAATGCCGGAAGTCGCACACTGACTTCACCTCAAACCCCCCTGAGCCAACTCCATACCTGTGCCCCCTCCTTCCACTGCCTACCCGTTGTCCCAGCCCTATCTAATAGCCAGCACCCGTGGTTTATATAGCAGGCTCGGCAAGTACGTCATGGTGCGCTAAGTGGTTAAGTGGCACAATGGGGGCCAAAGTGGCTCCTTTTGGCTGACGCTTGCCTGGTATACGTCTGTATAATGCATAAAAAAAATAAAAAATAGAATAGTACGAGAGCCTATGCCATTTTATACAATGGCATTCAGAAAAAAATTGTACATTAAACGTGTATTTTTACAATGGGGTCTTATGAGTGACAGATGACACATTATAGCCAAAATGTTGCACTTATAGGTGTATGTTTTGACAATTTTTTATATTCAGCGTGGATTTTTGAACATGCTGATGTCATTTGTATAACATTTCTGCTCTCTCCAAGAGCCTTATACATATATATATATACATAAACATATATATATATTTATTTATATAAGGTTCTACATATATACACACATGTTGTTTCATACTGTTTTGATATCCGGTGAAGGCCTCAGTATTAGATTGAAACAAGTAGTATCACTTAAAAGAATACAGCCTGACTTAACAATTTTCTGTCCCATATGGCAGTGATCCAAGAATGAATTATGTGTTTTTCTTATTGGATATGTTATACATGACTTTAATGTTATAGATACAGAAATAACTAATGCAATTAAACTGAAAAAATTCTAACAGCTGAAAAGTTATTCCTAGTGATTCTTTCATGTTTTTGATTATCTATATTTAGGTTAACAATTGAATAACATAAATCAAATTAAAATTGCATTAATGTGACAGGTCAACATTCCTAATCTATTAGTGGATATAACAGAAATAGCTGGGTTATAAATTTATTTCATGACTTTCTGAGTAGCAAATCAAGACATGTAAGGTAAAATGAGTCGATGAATTTCCCATTGCTGTACAAAATAAGCCAAATTCAATTGTATGCCAATAGCCTAGAGCTGCCCGAAATTCCCTATGCTTGCTCTACTGGATTACATTGCCTGTAAGGGCTTCATATGTTGATATATTGATGCAGATGTTGATATTTATCATATTGAGATGATTAACTGTGTTTTAGTTGCTAATAGGAAGCTGGATCGTTATTATAATTCATGTTAAGCAGTGCAAAATATGCATGGAAAAATACAGTATTTAATGTTAATGTACTGTATATTCTCAAGTGACATGCAGCTTGATATGAGGTCAACCTTTCTCAGCACTAGAATTTCTAAAATCAGACATGTCAGATTAATAGATATGTCTATGCTTAAGTACAGACAGTAAACGGCAAAAATACTCATAGAAAGTCTTTAAATTATCCTACAACCCTATAATGAATAAACGGTCATATAAAAGGAAGACCAAGCCAGGAGAGAAGAAGATTAGAGCCCTGTCACCAAATTTCATTATCCCAAATTGAACATGAGGGCAAAAGTTATTAAGCAGTTTTGGGTAACACAACTGTAATGGACCCGAGACAAACAATAATCGGGGAAATAAGTTGAAAATCGATCATTTACTTCAACAATTTTTTTATTTTGCTTTTGTGTAAACTTTCCTTTCATAGGGGACACAAATCTACAATTTTTCTATTTCTTGATGCAACATCAGACACAAGCGCATTACAAAGTGCCGCGAGCGCTCTGTAATGCACCTGATTTGGGCGTTTTTAAACTATCGCGAACGGGGCTGCGCTAGATGTCAGGCTGAAAAGAAGCCAC
Organism: Phyllomedusa bahiana; assembly: GCA_025379985.1. NCBI lineage: Eukaryota > Metazoa > Chordata > Amphibia > Anura > Hylidae > Phyllomedusa > Phyllomedusa bahiana. Next base: position 9,023 of record JAODAL010068447.1, read on the forward strand.
ACTTATGGCACAGCCCCGTTCATACATGTCCCCCTGGTGTTCATCAGGGTCACCCACGAGGAAAAACAGGCTTGACAAAAGGATTAAAAAACAGAACTTGGGTAAAATCAAAATGGAGATAGTGGGATGTAATTAACAAAATATATGACATAAAAGCTGATGGACACACAAGGGTTTATTGAGGTCTTAAAAATTCCATTTGGATAAGTTATCAGCACAGGTCATCTGTATATATGTTTTTATTTTTACATATCATTTTTCCAGGTAGCAATAGATGATTACAAAAGTGAAATGATACACGAAAGTGTCCACATGTGGCTCATTAAATTATGATTACAGATTTTCTTTAGGCACATTGGTATACTCAAGCATCTCATTATTTTTGTGAGAAACCTTTACATTGGTTATTAAGCCCTGACTATGACAGAAAACTAGTAAACAATTACCCTCTATATTGTAAAAAGCATTAGAGAAGGTTGCATACACTTGATAGAAGAGTTATCAACCACTATATGCTGATGACATTACTTCTTGCCAAAGTAAGGACACAAAAAACCTGTATAAGCCTTAAAGGGGTTGTCTCACTACATTGATTCATCTTACCTCAGTCCTGTTTTCTTGGTTTCACTTTGAATTCAGGGGCGTGTTTACCGGCTTCCACTATGCTGCAATAGAAGCCACGTCTGTAGCTATAGCAACCAGTGCTGGCAGCCAATCATGAGAGATTGAATAGGTATGTAGGTATAGTGACCTGAGGAGCTGATGCAGCCCATACAAGAGGGGATATCTAGGAATAGGTAGGACACTGTTAATGGACACATATTGCAAAGTGACTTGTTTTTGCAAGATCTTTAACATAAAAAGCAATCCTTGTAGTGAGACAACCCCTTTAAGAGGTTATTTAGTGAACCAAAAGAAAATTTAGATTGCTTTCTTGTGTCATCATGTATCTTTCTATAGTGTTTTTGGGCTATTTTGCACATTTTCTGTGCTCCACATTTGCCTTATAAAAATATAAGCTTCCTCTGTCTTTCTCCCTTTCAACCTCACTCTTTCTGTATGCCTTTTGTTTTCTCTCTCACATTGAAGGCATTGTAAAGCATGACTAATGGGGTGTGGATTTAAAGGCTGCTCTAAAAAAATTCCCACTCCTTTAGTCACCTGATCTCCTGGGCTTCACACAGAGCAGTTTTCTGAGTGTTGGGACTGGGGGACCTATTATATATCTAGCATCCTGGAGGAACTATTACTTATATAACTTTATCTACCATACTGGGAGGGGGCTTTAACTACTAACTTACTTGGGGACCCTATATAGCTAACGAATTACTGGGAGCCCTTCCAACCTACACTTGCCATGCTGACCTATATACCCACCTATCTATCTTATTAAAAAAATTTGGGGGGAGTTCCCTCTACTAAGGTAGCCTATATACCTACCTTCCTACTGTAGGGGATGTTATAAACTACCTGCAGTGGGCCATATATACCTGTCTACATACTAAGGTAGCCTATATATCTACCGACCAAGGGTACCTAAATACCTCCTTACTAATGGGTCTAATATACCTACCTACCAAGGGGCTATGTAGCCAACTACTGAGGAAACCTATATTGCTACCTATTTTGACGGGGTCTATATACCTACCTAATGGTGGCCTATAAAGAAATGATTGGTTCTTCCTCAGCTCTACAGCTAGCACCTGGCTTTCCTATCATAAGAAAGTGGGTTGCTGTTGGGATGGGGCATCACCATGCTTTCATCTATAAACCCCAATTAGGAAGGGAGGTATATCAACACCCCCAGTATGTAGGTAGGTATATAGGTGCTGGAAAAGTGAGAATTCTAAAATGCTTGTGTGGTAAATTCTGCAGAGGCGAGTCATGGCCTTGGAGAAGTCATCATAGCGGTCTAGGCCGGATTGAGAAAAGAAAAGGAACGTAAACAACTCCAATCAACGGAAACGTCTGCTGTGAGTCACTAAATGTAACTGCACTGTAATCGCTTATATGACTGCAGAGCGCCTACATACAACTAGTATCTAGCACTGGTCACTGGATGGCGGTGGTATATGTCTGGAGAGCCTGTGTACACCAGTTCTCTCCCACTATATGGTGACTGTATGGCGGTAATATCTGTCTGTAGAGCGCCTGTGTACAACTGATAATCACATGTGATGGTCGCATTTGGTCAGGGTTTGGCAGTATTAATTAGATCTTTAAGTAATATTTTTATTGGGTCTTGGTATTGTAGGAGGTTTGATTTTGTTTTTAGCAACAATCATTCCTATGGGATATTTGTTCCATGTTTAGGTGTATTATTTGGTGACTGTTATTTGTAAGGTATCACACTGTCTTACATAGGTAAGCACTAAAATGGCCAAATGAAAGGCAGGTAGGCCATCAATAGTTGATCAGTTGGGTGCTGACACTCGGCAGTCACAGAGATCAACTGTACCAAAGCGGTACACGCTGCTCAGAGAGGTGCAGTGCTGTGAAGCAGCGCTGTAGATCGGTGTCATTCACTGTGAATGTGGGTTGTGCTGCAGTACCAACAAAGGAGATGTGACGCGCCTTGGCTTCACTTTACTTGTGTGCTACTACCGGAAGCAGCGCTGACAGTTCAAAATTCAGGGCCTGTCCAGGGTCATCACTTTATTTTTCTCTGCATAATCCCTTTAAGGTTGTTTCCATATGAAAAAGGGTCATCTTTTGATCTGTTGAGAAGGAAATACTTACGCAATCATAACTTTTTTTTAGTAAATATTCAGGTTATCCAAATTTCTATTTTTGGCCCACTCACTGGTTTGAAACCCCTGCTCCAAGGCATGTGCAGGTAACAGTAGGGCTGAAGTGGGAAGGGGAGTTAGATACCATGACTCCCATGCAACTCAAAAACTACTGCCATGACCTACAGTCCAACATATATCATGACGTGAACATATGCATCAGCTGCTGCATCTGAACAGCTCAAAAGAACAATCACTTCCAAACTTAGCAGTAAGCCCTCCTGGATCCACATACCAAATCCTTTGTGTGCTTGTGCTAAAAAAAAAAAAGTCAAATAATCTCCCAAAAAATGGGAATCTAACAAGAGAACAAAGAATGACTTTTAATCACTATATTTACTATTTTGCAATAGACAAACTTAAACTCTATCAGTTCTCAATCTATAAAGCACTAAAACGTAACTTTTATTATGTATACCACTTAACCTCTATACACACTATTTAAAAACCTAATTTCTAACCTCTCAATTTATTAACCACTTATTAACAGGGGAACCTTATATATACAGTGATTTACTAACTCCAATAAGGGATCCAAAACATCCCACTTGGACAGTCATCCCTAATCAGATGGACATAAAGCATATAAGGTTTCCTTGTGAGACCCTCTGCAGCGGGTGACACTTGTAGAAAGAGGTGTGAAATCACAAATTAAAATGTCATGCCTGACCTCCCCAACATGTTTCACCAGCTAACTGGCTTCATCAGGGGATAGAGGTCCGGTTCCATGTGGTCTAGTTCATTTACTTTTATATCATGTTAGGTACACACCCTATTCAGGTGCTCACCAATTGGCCACCAGAGATTTGTTTTATAGCTATTGGCTTTTGTTTTGACACATAATTATTTTTTGTTTGATGGCACCTTTTATCACCAGATAAAGGGAGCAGTCATGGGCACAGTTTGTGCGCTAAGCTTTGCTTATTTTTTTTTAGGTTGGTGGGAGGATGCTATTCTTTTTCCTGAACACTTTCAAATATTTACAGATCGGATTTTATTGTGGGGGCGCTTTATTGATGATATATTGATTTTTTGGGACGGTAGTGAAGAATTATTTAAGGATTTTGTATCTAGACTCTATGATAATGAAATTGGGATGAAATTCACTTTTGAAATTCATCGAGAGAAAATAAATTTTTTGGATATTCAAATTATGTTGAATGATAGACAAAGATATTTGGAAAAATACGGCTACCAATAATTTGTTACACTTTTCTAGCTGGCATCCACCTTCCCTAAGGAAGGGGATTCCCATAGGCCAATTTCTTAGGGCTCGTAGGAACTGCTCTACATTAGAGGCTTTCAATGAAGAATGTATTAAGTTAAATGCATGTTTTCAGGCAAGGGGTTATCCAAAAAATTGTTTGAGGAAGGCGTTTAATAGGGATTTGACCAGTGACAGAGGACATTTATTAACCAGTAAACAAAAGAAGAAGGAAAAAACAGATTTAATTCGTTGTATAGGTACCTTTGATGATAGAGCCAATGAAATGAGAGGTATACTTAGAAGACATTGGCACATTTTGAAAGCAGATCTAGTACTTTCTGAGTTGATTCCTAAATATCCTAGTGTCACATATAGAAGAGGAAAAAATTTCAGGGATGAATTTGTGCAGTCACTTTGAGGGAGATGGCAAAAAACATGGTTAAAGTCTCCAGTGGTAGGCTCATATCCTTGTGGCAACTGTTCATTTTGTCCATTTATATGGAAACTAAAGAATTTGTCAATCCCATTGACAAGAGAAGATTAGAGATAAGACAATTTATCAATTGTAAAACCAGAGGGGTGATTTATGGGGCTATGTGTACCTGCCCCAAGATCTATGTGGGAAAAACCATACAGGAGTTTCGTCGTCGGATCTCGAAACATCTGAGTACTATTAAAACTAGAGGTGACACTCCCCTAGCGAGACACATTTTGGAAGTACATAATGGTGAAATAGAGGTGCTAAAATTTTGGGGCATCTGGGTGAAAAAGCTAGGGGAAAGAAAGGGCGATCTGGATGTAGTTTTGTGGCAGGAGGAGGCAAGATGGATACATAGACTCAATACATTGAAAACCCCAAGGCCTAAATGAAGGCTTTTCATTTTCAGCATTGATTTAATCCTGCTGATTCCCTATATAATTTTTGAGGAAACATAATATATGTGATTTAAGTACGGTCAGTGGTATAAGCATGGTTGAATATATGAATATAGGAGCACCAGAGTTCACATACGTTTTTTTTTTCTCTCTTCCCTTATCCCCCTCCTGCCCACTTTGCCCCCACCTTGTCCCTCACTTTCCCAGCATCTTGCAATGATGATAAGTATTAATCACATGAGGCCACAGTTTCTTTTTAAACATTTGGGTATATTTTTTTTTGCAAAAAGAATTGGTTAACAAACTGAATCTTTACAATATATACACCTTACTTTGTTATGACAGACGCATTTTTCAGGTAAATTACCATCTATTTATGTATACATTTATTGTTTCTACCCAGTGCGTAGATTTTGTGCTAACTACAAGTACAATATATGCAATACAATGTATGCAAATATAATAGAGCACGAATGTACTAACATTTCTGCATATTCCCATTGTAACGTTATGAATGAGGTAACTATCTGAGACCTGTTAGAAAGAATATTTATGGGGGGGTGGAGGTGAGGTAGGGAAGGGGGGAGGCTACCAAAGGCCTGAAGCTTTATTAAAATGAATATTTATTTAGATACAGAGAAGAAAAAGGTCTTGGGAAGAGAAAAAGATACAGTGTACGTATAATGGAGTACGTATTCCAATGAAATATGCATATTAGACAAGAGGAGAAAAGGTTTTGGGAAGTGATAAGTTAGTGGGTGTGCTGTAAAATGTAATAACTATTCTGCTTTGTCCGTTCTAGGTGAGCCGCGCAGACGTAATAATATGAGAGAAGTTGGACGGAAGTCCATCACAGTTAGGGCAGAAAAGTCTACTGGTACAGTACGCGGGCGGCATGGTAAGATAGAGCGCAAGCCCGCTATGGAGATGGTGAATTTGCCTGAGGAATGTTGTTTATAAGAACGCAGCAGTAGCAGCAGCAGCAGCACATAGTTTCAGTATACATACAGGTGAGTAAAAGGGGGAATGGGTGTTGAATTTCTGCTGGCCAATTAGTGAGCACCTGAATAGGGTGTGTACCTAGCATGATATAAAAGTAAATGAGCTAGACCACATGGGACCGGACCTCTATCCCCTGATGAAGAGTTAGTGGTGGAAACATGTGGATAGGTCAGGCATGACATTTTTAATTTGTGATTTCTCACCTCTTTTACAAGTTTTCCACCCGCTGCAGAAAAGTCTCCCCAAGGGAAAACCTTATATGTTTTATGTCCATCGGATTAGGGATGACTGCCCAAGTGGGATGTTTTGGATCCCTTATTGGAGTTAGTAAATCACTGTATCTGTATATATAAGGTTCCCCTGTTAATAAGTGGTGTCCCACCAGACTTGATAATAGAAAAGGATTATTCCTTTTAACAATTAGAAATTGGGATAAATTGAGAGGTTTGAAATCAGGGTTTTTAATTACTGTAGCGTTGTATAAGAGATTAAGTGTTATACATAATAAAAATTATGTTTTAGTGCTTTGTAGATTGAGAACTGATAGAGTTTAAGTTTGCCTATGGTAAAATAGTAAATATAGTAAAAAAAAAAGGGCAAAAATGTAAAAAACAAACAAGGACAAACTAGTAGTTTGTGGATAAGTCAGAGAATCATATAAATTAGGTGTGCTCATCTGAGTGAGTTGTACATATATTGGTACAACTCAAATGGTCACTTGTGGGATATAAATATCCAGAAATATAAAAGGGTAGTCCCTGTGTAGAAGCAACCAATCCAAGTAGTGACCGATGCTGTTAGCATAAACAGCAAAAGGAGAAAGATTTCAGCTGGTTCATGTATGATTTATGGCGCTTAGACGCCATTTTTTCTGAGCACAAGAATGTGTGAAAAACGCTGTTATAAACCCCTTACTGGAATTTCCCTAGAAGCTATACTCTATAGTTTCATATTGTTTAATATCGCCTGTATTGGGTGCGGGCGATTTAAAATTGCAACGGGACGGCTGGTTGACCCGAAAAGACCCAACTTTGGGCAGCCCGTTTTTTCATGTCGCCCTATGTACCCTTTACCCTTTTCCCCACTTTCCCCAGGGGTGTGGGATGTACGCAGTCAGCATAGCCCAGAACCTGTAAAAACCCCCCAGGACCTTATTGAGTCACTGAAAACCGCGTAACACTTTTACACCCCGGGTGGTTATTGGTATATCAAACAAAGGTCCCAATATGTGATGTGTATAAGAAATTAAAAAACTTATATTTTGCTAATTCTTAAAATTTTTCATTTCCCATTCTACTTTAGTTATAAATATTAAAAAAATTTTAAATCGGTTAAATTTTGCTCTGTCGCATGTTTCTTTTGATTGGGGATATTTTTTAAAAAACTTATTTTTGAAGTAACCCGTCAAAAAAAGTGAACGATTCATTTCCTAATTATTTTAAAAAAAAAAAGTCGAGTTTAAATGGAAAATTTCAACTGTAAAAACTGTGAACATCCTTTGGGAAATTTTGCCAATGATTCCCCTTTCGTCCCAAAGCCTTTCCCCTGTAACACCCGTGAGTTTAACAGAAAACCACAAAACTTACCCCAGACTGATTTTCTGTGGTATATTTACAGTTAATATTTTATTGACTATAAAACGGGAAAACAAAATGCCCTTATTTTTTGTTAAAATTAAATCCATATAGTGTAGAGGGATCATAAACCCGCTGAAACTCTGAAAATTCAGCGAAGCCCAGGGGAATTTTTTTACCATCCAGAAATTTTAAGTACTAAATGGGGACCTTTTTTAAAATTCATTAAACGGCAATGTGCATTGAAGTTAAAACGAAATTTTAATTCTGGTGTTTTATGGCTATAAAAAACATTTTTTTAAAAACTTCAATTTTTCAATAGCCCAAAAAAAAG
>JAODAL010068448.1:0-16804 GCA_025379985.1 Phyllomedusa bahiana
GGGTGAGATCTACACTAACATACCAGTAATATACAACAGGGGAGTTATACAAATAAGGCTGTGAGATTGTTGAGGGTTGTAGTCAAGACATACCCTAGCATAGTAAACGTAATGCGCCTGAAAGGCGCATTGCGCGATTGAGGCACATTGCAGTTTTGGGGGTGAAATACCTTTCAAATATACTGTGTGTTATTGTCATACAGATATATATCCAGGAAATAGAGTTCTCTCTGTTGCTAAATCTTGCTCAATGCCAAAAAGTGAGTGTAATATTGCCAGATTTTAAGTCCACATAATGCTGAAATGTACCAGTGCGTTATTGTGATCCACATATACCACATATCACTGCTAGTGCATTTAATGCGCCTATTGAGGCACATTGCGTAACGGAGGCGCATAACGTATCATTACTAGTGTATGTAATGCGCCTCAATGGGTGCATTGTGTTATGGAGGCGCACAAATATCATTACTGCTAGATTTAATGCGCCTTTATAGGCGCATTGCAATGTTTTGTACCCAACGTATAACGCGCCTAGTTTTGGTGTATTACAGTTCATATATATCAAGAATATGGCGTCAAAAGTGTTTTTGCTGCAAAATACACCAAAACTATGGCGCATTCGTATTGGGACACGTCGCTCTTAGTCCCCCAAGGGTATTGGACCACTAGGGGACACAATCGTTAATACAGCTTACTGCAATGTATAAACAATGCAATAGGGTGTACAAAGATGGCAGTTTGACTACTTCCAGCCTGGGGCAAGAAGTAGCAAAACAGAAAAAATGGCGGTGAGTAATAGATTTAACAGCTCCATTTCGTGCTGTTACCATCAGGTGTCAATTGCAATGAACAGCCAACACCCGGCGTCTATGTAGCTGGATTGCAGCTACATAACCCCACGACATACTGTACTAATACGTCCAATGTCGGTAAGGGGTTAAAGGGGTTGTCTGGGATTTACAAAAGCTCATTGGTCCACTGGGGTATGATTAAAAATACAAAAAAAAAGAATACTTACCTTTGTGACGCTTCTGTTCTGTCTTGGTGTCCGGCCCACAACGTTACGTGCACCTGACCACTGTGGCCTGTGATTGGCTGCACATAGCACGTGAAAGATGGACTTTCACGGGATACACGGGCCGACCACCGGGACGGAACGAGAGCATCACGGAGGTGAGTATTCTTCTTTTTTTCTATTTTTAAACATATCCCAGCGGACCAACGAGCTTTTGTAAGTCCAGAACCCCTTTAACGTGAATTTAGTTTTTTTTTTATAGTCTGAAAACAAGTTCAACTCCAACTCTATGGGGTTTTGGATGTGTATCCACAACCAAAAAAAAAAACGAATGTTTTGTTATGTATACAAATTAACCACAACTAGAATTATTATTATTACAGTTTGGCTGCTAATGATATAAAAGACGCTTCGTGCACCTATTTGGCATCATTAATGAAAAATAACCAGTCACTGAGGATACTAGACCTGTCTCTTAACCATCTGTATGGCCCTCCCTTCACTGAATTGATGGAAGCTCTGTCCAGTCCAGGCTGCGGGATAGAGCAATTATAGTGAGTATAAGACATGTGTACAAGACTGAGACATGTAGGGGTATGGTATAAATAGATTTTATTACATTTTATGCTCTGCCATGAAATAGACTGTTGACTGCAGCTGGATATTAAAGATCCTCCTCTTGTCCCTGCTTATCCTCGCTGGTTTACTCTAAGTCTGCACCCAGACTGAAATGACAGCTACATGTGCAGTGTACAGGACTGAGACATGTGGGAGGCATGTTATAATTGAATCAGATTCTGTTTTATGCTCTGCAACCTTGTTCTGTCTGTGAGATAGATGGCTGACTGCAGCTGGATATCACGGATCCTCCTCCTCTCCCTGCATATTTCCTGCTTATCCTCGCTGGTCCTCTCCTCTTCTCCGCACCCAGGCTAAAGTGAGAGCTACAAGTGCAGTGTGCAGGACTGAGACATGTGGGGGGCATGTTATAACTGAATCATATTCTGTTTTATGCTCTGCAACCTTGTTCTGTCTGTGAGATAGACGGCTGACTGCAGCTGGATATCACGGATCCTCCTCCTCTCCCTTTCATATTTCCTGCTTATCCTCGCTGGTCCTCTCCTCTTCTCCGCACCCAGGCTAAAGTGAGGGCTACAAGTGCAGTGTGCAGGACTGAGACATGTGGGGGGCATGTTATAACTGAATCAATTTGTTTTTTCTCTGCACCCTTGTTTTGTCTGTGAGATAGACTGCTGACTGCAGCTGGATATCACAGATCCTCCTCCTCTCCCTGCATACTGCCTTCTCATCCTCGCTGGTCCTCTCCTCTGCTCTGCACCCAGGCTACAGTGAGAGCTTCAAGTGCAGTGTACAGGACTGAGACATGTCGGGGGCAGGTTATGAGTTAATTGTATTCTGCTTTATGCTCTGCACCCTTCTTGTGTTTATGATATAGACGGCTGACTGCAGCTGGATATCACAGATCCTCCTCTTCTCCCTGCACACTGCCTGCTCATCCTCGCTGGTCCTCTTCTCTTTTCCACACCCAGGCTGAAGTGAGAGCTACCAGGGCAGTGTACAGGACTGAGACATGTGGGGGGCATGTTATAATTGAATTGTATTCTGTTTTATGCTCTGCACCCTTGTTCTGTCTATGAAATGGGCTGCTGACTGCAGCTGGATATCACAGATCCTCCTCTTGTCCCTGCATATTTCCTGCTCATCCTTGCTGGTCCTCTCCTCTTCTCGGCACCCAAGCTAAAAGTGCAGTGTACAGCTGTTTCTTGATCTGGCCTAAGCTAAAGCCTATAGAAGCAGTTTCCTCCATTGTCACCCTATTGTGCTCAGGATAAGCAATATTGTCCTTTTTCAGTTGCCCAAGCAGAGCTCAGGATAAGCAGTAGGGTATTAAAGCGGCAATAATTCCAGTGCGCTGCACATTTAAAAGGGGTTTAAATACATAAGACCAAAACGTCTTATAATACAATAATATGACTAAATAACCAACTAACTGGTTCAGTTGGGTCGGGGCCCTGCCTGCGAGGGCTTACAAGCTATAAGGAAGAGAAAAGAAGACAGGAGATAAGGGACGGAAGTTTGCACGGTAGTGTATAGGCAGCGGGGGTATTGTAGGGTGGAGGCCCCTGAAGATATGGGTTTTCAGTCCTTTGAAACTAGTGAGGGTGGTGGAAAGTCTAATGTGTTGGGGCAGTGAGTTCCAGAGTGTGGGGGAAGCACAGGAGAAGTCTTGGAAAGATGTGTGATGAGCTGAAAAGAGGAGAGCAGAGGAGAAGGTCCTGTGAAGAGCGGAGATTTGTGAGGGGACGTATCTGGAGGTTAAGGCTGAGATGGAGGGGAGAGGTTATGGAGAGCCTTGTAGGTCATGGTTAGTAACTTGAACTGGATTTTCTGGGCGAGGAGTAGCCAGTGTAGGGATTGCCAGTACTTTGAACTGAATTTGATGGGCAGTGAGTAGCTAGTAGACCTTTTGACAAAGTAGACAGGCATAGGAGTAACAAGAAGAGATGTGGATTAACTAGTCAACAGAGCTGGGGAAGGATTGGAGGGGAGCAAGAGTGTTAAATGGGAATCTATAGAAAAGGATGTTGCAGTAGTCTAGGTGGGAGATGATTGGGATTACAGCGTTATTAGAAATAAGATTTCAAAATCAAGAACAGAACAGATTCAATACATGTTTTCAGGTGGAGGCGTCAGGAGGTGGTTTGAAAGACGGTGAATTTCGGTTAACCAAGGGGAGTGGATATACTGGGCTGGGAAAAGTGCAGAGCCATTGACTGTAATAGCTTTGGGGTTGAGTGGGATGGGGGAAAGATGATGAAATTTGTTTTCTTCAGGGGTAGTCAAGAAGCAAGAGCAGAAGAACCTTAATCACATGAGTCACAACTGTAAATTGGGCAATTAGCGACATGGGTGGGAGTCATGTGAAGATAACTGCTGGATAAACCCCAGCCTGAAAGCATGGAAAAGACTTAGGGTATGTTCAACACGGTAAGCATTTCGGGGGTTTATTCACGTCATATTTGCACTCTAATCCCCGAGTGAGATGTTGCGCCGAAATTACGATAATCCATAGTTCTCGTAGAGACTATGGATTACGCCTCCTCTCCCTGCTCGTACAATACGATCGTATAGGACGCCCGGGGAGATAAGTGACGTGTCAATTACTTGAGCGCGAACACGCGGCTTGAGTAATGCACACCATGGAAGTACGCGCGTATCACCGCGACTCCCAAAGCACCCAGCATAATTGCAGCCGTACTGTACGCGCCGCAATTACGCGGTGTGAACATAGCCTAATAGTTTTGGGGTTCAGTGGGAAGGGGAAAAGATGATGAAATCTGTTTTTTTCAGGGGGTAGTCAAGAACCAAGAGCAGAAGAACTTTAATTACATGAGTCACAACTGTAAATTGGGCAATTAGTGACACGGGTGGGAGTCATGTGAATGTGAACCGCTGAGAGAACCCAGCCTGGTAAGCATGGGCAAGACTCAGTGAGACATTATAATTCTATAACTATAGGAAAAACTGGCTGGCATTATGGTTACTTATAGTGAGGGCATTGTGGCCAACATATGGAGCCTTTGTGGTTTGCATGGGACATGCACAGTATAGCTGATAAAGATAGGAACCTGTTTAACAGGCATTATGGAGGGAACTGGGGCTTGAATGTAGAGTTCTAGAAACAATGGGTATCATCAATGGAGATGACTCCCTTTAGAATGTGCTGCCAGCAAATAGTGGGAAAGGCACGGCCGGCCACACAGCAGTCTGCAGTATTACATGTTGACCATTAAGATTAGTGTTGCTTGAAGAGCATTCTGTTCAGTTTAGGAGCTCTTCGGTTGAAGTTGCCACAAGTATCTGGATTCAGACGTCCCAAATCCCATAAACGTCAATAAGGGAAAAATTCTGCAAGCGTTTTATTTTTCCTCTGGAAAACACCTGCAGTAGCCAGATGCATCCAAATTGCATAGGAAAACCAGCAGACCTCTGTAGAACATTCAAGCAAAACTTGTGTAACTCCTGTGAAACCCCAGGGTTAGGGTTAAGTTTTTTTCAACCCTAACCATAACCCTAACCTTCATTCTGGAGTTTGAGTTTGGGATGGGTTGATTTTTTTTTTTTGGATTTTTTTTTTTTGGTGAGTCTCACTAAAATTCAATTTTAGATGATCCGAAATGAGTCACTGAAATCTTTGTGAGAAGATCCTGCAAAAGGTTAACACATGACATCGCGAGGGCTAGTGTCATTTGTCAGGGTGGCTACCCCGTGGTTGGGAGATCAGGGTGTTGGTAGGCCTATACCATACAGGGTGTCACGCTGCTATGTGCGGTGTCACGCTGCTATGTGCGGTGTCACGCTGCTATGTGCGGTGTCACGCTTGCTGGTTTACCTCTGCGTATGTTTGCGGCATTCCCCTTCTTGTGGCTATGCTGCAAACACTGTGCTGCTGCCCTAGGTCCTCCTGCTATAGGAACGCATGGCCACACCCTGCTGGCATCTATCCCCACGGTGTCCAGCTGGATTGGGCTTCCCCAAAAAAATCACAGAAAAAGTGGGACATTATTTACTCAAAAACACAGCAAAAAAGGCAATACTCACAGCTTTATGGCTTGACTGAAGACTAAGCCCAGTAGGAGGCAACACTGGCCCCTATGCTACTTGGGAAAGATAAACAGGTGCAGCTAATTGCTGAGCAGTAGCTCACACACCTCTCCACTAACAATTAGATGATAAAAAAAAGCACTTTGTATTGTTTACCAAATTCACACCATTATGCAAAAAAAGCCACAGTATAATGCATGGGGAGATTGCACAAATGCAAAAATACTGATACAATCGCTCACACACCTTCTATGTATGAAGGGGGTGGTGGCCACTGTATCAACTAATATCTCATATTTTATATTTTTCCAGTATGTCATTTTTTTCCCCAAAAGTACTGGAGAACAGGGGGTGCTGTCATTTTGTGTTGGACACCCAAAAAGTGCTGGGTAGCCCACCCAATCGGATAGTAGTGGCGTAATAGGCTGTAAGCCAGCATGGTGTACTACGCGTATCTGCATAAATGGCTCCCCTCTGTATCGCCTTATCTATATGTAATTATAATACCAGCAACCCCCCCCCTCATATATAGAAGGCGTGTGAGTGATTGTCTTATTGGTATTTTTGCATTTGTGCAATCTCCCCATGTATTATACTGTGGCTTTTATGCACGCTGGTGTGAACAGGTATCAATTCAATGTGCAGTTTTTTATCATCTAATTGTTCCCCTAGTGGAGGGATGTGTGAGCTACTGCTCAGCAAATAGCTGCACTTGTTTATCTTTCCCAAGTAGCACACTGGACTTAGGGCGACATTTCCCAAAACGCCAGTTTTTTTGGTCTTTATTGCGCTAAAACCGCTTTTTATGCCATATTTTGGATGTAAATGAACTGTTGTACACCAAAACTAGGCGCATTATATGCCGGGACCGACACATTTTAACGCGCCTAAAAATGATGCACCGTGCGTCTGCATAACGAAATGCGCCTATTGAGGTGCATATGCACATTAGTACAATGTATATTGTTAGGCGCATTTATAATGTGCCTAACACATACTTGTAACATGTGATATGTGTCTAACACATTTACGCTTTTATTGTTGTGCTATGGCCTCATTAGGCGCATGTCGTTATGTTGTCGCACAGGGCATCAATTTTAGGCGCATTATGTTTACTATGCAGGGTATACCTGACGCCAGATTTTTGATAGGTTCCGGCTTTCTGGCGCATTTTACACTTATTTAATGCGCCTAAAAACTGACTTACCACCGCCAATATTCAGACATCTCGCCCTTAGTCTTCAGTCCAGCCATTAAGCTGTAAGTATGGCCTTTTTGCTGTGTTATTGGGCTTCCCCAGCCTATCCCGTTCCACCTGAGGGTTTATTAAGGCGCTCCTCCAAACAATCATTGCCTGAACCTCGCCTTGCTTTTGCTCGCTTGGTTCTTTGCCTTCCATGTTCCTTTTGAGTCTGCCTCAGTTCCTTGTATATATCTGTCTTGTTATCTTGTTTTGCTCCTGCGCTGTGTCTGTTTGTACCTAGTATTTTCCTTGGCCTCTGTTTGGCCTTCTTGCTTGGCCTCTATCAGGCCTTTTATTTTGTATTGTCTGTATCTGTTTTGTATTTATTTGTTAGCACCTGGCAGGTTTTCTGTTCCTGTTCTGTCAGTCGTGACTCTTGTCTGCTTAAATTGTTTGTCTGTCTTGTACTCGCCACCTGGTCCTGTGTATCTCTGTCTTGTGTGGTGCCTTGTATTGCCGCTCCTGACCCTATTCTGAGCAGCTGCCACTGGCTCCTTTTGGGTAGCACCTGGCGGTCATCAGGGCTAAGCCAACCTCACCATCAGAGGCTCTGTGAAGAACCTAATGGCGGCTTAGTCATGCCCACTCTTAGCAAGCCCATTCAGTGCACAGTGGGTACATGACCCACCTTTTCCTGTAACCCAGGGTCTTTCAGTAACAGGGGGACCACATCTTAAATGTACAGTTAAGTGTTGAATCCATGACCCTCACATCCCCCAGGACCACAGCCTACTTGAAATTCGTGTCTCTGTATGAGGTAAGACTATATTTTCCTCTTTAGATATAGGATCTCGGAAGTTTGGGCTAGGTACCCTACTTGTTGGTTGACAACTATTATCCATAAGGGAGGAAATTGTTTAATATGTTATGTGTGATGTCCGTTTTGTTTTTAGAGGGGCATGATTAACACTGGTGTATAAACTGGTTTTCCACACAAATGAGTATTTGATTAAGGAATGAAATAACTTATTCCAAAGTAGTTATAAAGGGACATGGAGTTATTTTGTTCGTTTTAGATTTATAATTATGTAATTTTTGTAGTTAGTGAGGGTCTATCCCGTTCCGAGAGGTCATGGCATCCTCCACACAGAAGAGGTGACTTCTAGTCATGACATTAAATCGGTGTTCCCACCATAGACTTTAGTGGCATATCGCTAGCATATGCCATCACAGCCTGATAGGTGGGACCTGCAGCTATCTCAAGAATGAGCCCCCAAAAGTCACAACGTAGACTGGAGAGCTTGCCACGCTTGCACACGGCTCTCCATTCTGTTCAATGGGAGTTAGTCCAAACCTTTCGCTCAACTGCACTTGAAACTCTCATAGAACAGATTGGAGAGTCATACACAAGCCTTCTCTGTAACTTTTGGGGGCCTGTTACCAAGACAGGTGTGGTTCCCAGAGGTGAGACCTGCACCTATCAGACTTTGATGGCATATGCTAGTGATATACCATCAAAGTCTATGGTGATAAAACCCCTTTAATTAAATTTCCTAACATTTAGGATATTTTCCTTCCATGTTCACAATCTTCTGAAGTACTAACACTCTGTGCATACATCACCCACATCTCATTCTTTTCTTATAGTTTGAGTGATAATGATTTACCAGACACTGCCTGCCCCCAGTTGGCATCTGGAATAAGGAATAACCGGTCCTTGAAGATACTGGACCTGTCTGGTAACCATCTGTATGGTCCTCTCTTCATTGACTTGATGGAAGCTCTGTGCAGTCCAGGCTGCGGGATAGAAGAATTACTGTGAGTAAAATAGATGTGTACAAGTATAAAGCATAGGGGGACACAGGGTATAAATACATTTTGATCTATTATCTGCTCCACATCATTGTTAAATGGTTTTTGCCACGAAGTAAAATTGACGTGAAGCTTGCATATGAAATAACAAACATTTTCACCATTCATCATTATTAAAAATTCTGCACCGTTTTTGTCTTAGCTGCCCTTTAGTGATCCATTGTTTACAGCTCGTCTCCAGGGGATAAGACCAGGGCTGAGAGCTCCTCAGGCCTGGTCACACATGCTCAGACATCACCTCTCCGCTCAGGCAGGTACTGAGTGTTCAAACCCCAGGTGCTGTCACTCTACTCCCGTCCTCTGTACTCCTTAGCAATTAGTCAAACAGTGCAAATAAATAAAAAAGAAACCTCAACGAGGTCTGTGCATTGATGAAGAGAAAGAAAAAACACAGGTTTGGTTCCTACAGGGATTTGAACCTAGGATCCTTGTGCCTGGAGGCAAAAACTTTACCTCTCAGCTACTCACAATGCTTTACATGAACAGACCTTTCTTTGACTGGTGATGTCATCCTGCTGGGTCAGATGATGTGCAATTCAAACAAATCACACACGCTCCCTTCTGAGCACACAGAGCTGAAGAGCTGGATGCAGGAGGTATGAAATGAGATCGGGGCAAAACCCCTTTAAGGTGGGAATACATGGCGCGGCTGTGATGTTGATAAAAAAAAAAAATTACAGAAAAATGGGACATTATTTAATTAAAAAGACAGAAATGGAGTAGACACCAGCCAAGCCCCCTATCTGGCCACCAGTGGGTGCACAAGGTTCTGTCAAACTTGTGCATCGTTGGTGGCTACATATGGGTTGTAGCTCTTGTCTGCATTATGGAAGCGGTGCCAGGTATTCCCACCTTTAAATGAATCTAACAAATTCATGTGCAAGTATGAGTGTGAGGCACAACTAATGGTGTAACAACAAATTTGAAGAGAAACATACTCCTTTGCTTAAAGGGGGGAGGGCATGTGGGTTATTACATAAGAGTGTATGCGCCAAGGTTTGTCACAGCCATGCCACTTTGAAACTGGTTCGGATTTGTATGACAGTTTCGAGCCAAACTTTATGGTGCATGATATCATTCTGGCGCGACTCTCCCCCGCATCTTTGGTGCATTCAAAAGTGTTGTGTCTGGCGCAGCCCTATTCATACATGTCGCCCTAAATCTTCTTTTTCAGTGTACAACAAATATGAATGTATCCACCAAACCAATTTGTTTTTGTGGAAATTTCAGTAATCTGGGCAAAGGCAAAAAAAACCCCCCGAAAAACCAGAAGCTCATTAGTAAGACTCAGTTCTTGTCAAAATTCCGTTCTTGATGACTCAAAACAAATTGCTGAAATACAGGTCAAATTTAAAGCCCAACAGTAAGATGAATAGCTGCCTATGTAATACAAGAACGGCTCGAATCTGCAAGAATGGGAGAACTGCTCTCTATTCTAGCTCATAGATGGGTGGAACTCCCTATATGGCATCCATACGCCATAATTGAGCATAGGGTTGGGGTTATCTTCGTGGAACAACATTTTTTTTTGTTTTACTTAGGGGCTTTGATGTAAACCCTTCCATTGTAGCTTTGGCTGTATGTTTAGGGTCGCTGTCCCGCTGGAAGGTGAACTCCAGCCCCAGTCTCAAGTTTTTTTCTACCTCTAATAGGTTTTCCTCCAGAATTGTTCTGTGTTTAGCTCCAACCATTTTCCAATTTGAGCAGCTTCCCATTCCCTGCTGAAGCAAAAGCTCCCCCCAACATGATGCTACACCTCACCAGGCTTCAAAGTGGGGATGGTGTGTTCAAGGGACGCAAACAAATGAAAATAGAGTGGCGCTCACCATAGACGCTGGGCTGTACGGTCCGTTCGTCCCACTCTGGGATCTTCCAACTAGGGGAAACGCCCGCTCCCTTCCTCCACAGTGGTGCTCCAGGGAAGCAAGATCCGGCTGTTGATGTGCGTAAGGTTAGACAAACAACATGAAAGAGTCCCGTCACTCTTGGAAGGGAGATTCAGGAGGCGTAGTGACGATGAAAAAACACACTCTTTATTAGAAGAAGATAAAAGATGACTTTAAAAACATCCAAACGTGAGAAGTTGACGCGTTTCAGGCCATGTCTCCGGCCCTTAGTCGTAACTAACGTCTACTCAAAAAACAGCTTCCTTATATAGCCGTTCCCTAATTACAATCCAATGCTATATATATGTGCACTTAACTCTTAAGGCTGCTGTGTTCAAGGGACTACACATAGCATCTGGCACTTGGGTCTCATCTGACCGGAGCACCTACTTCACATGCTTGCTGTGTCCCCTACAGAGCTTTCTGCAAACAGCAAATGGGACTTTTTATGGCTACAAAAAGGGCGGTCTTCTTGCCACTCTTCCATAGGACCAAATCTGTGGAGTACACGACGCATAGTTGCATGTGGACAGATTCTCCGACTTGAGCTGTAGATCTCTGCAGCTCCTCCGGAGTGACCCTGGGCCTCTTGTTTGCTTCTCTGAATAGTGCTCTTCTTGTCGGGGCTGTCAGTTTAGGTGGACGGGCATTCTTGGTAGGTTAGCAGTTGAGCCATACTCCTTCCATTTACAGTGAACACAAGTAAAAAAAACTTGCCTTGACGCTCAGTTCCAGTAATTTAAAGGAAATCACCACATCCGGTTAGGATTATGGTTAAAGGGTACCACAAAATTTTTTAATAATATAAAAAAACTCAACGCATTTTGCACACAGAACTTGTGCTTTATTGAGCGGTAACATAGAATAGGGGGCTGTCAGCAGATTAAATAGAGATCAGCATATAGAGGGTGCAGCATCCAAGCTCTCTCAGAACTTTATTGCAAAACCAATGCATAACATACAATGTAACAATAACGAAATAAATAACTATATCTAGAGAAAAAAATAATGAGAATAATAATCCACCAATATTGCTACAGATAATAAATCAGTTCAACAGTTTCATTTAGCTCTTTAGAACTGATGGTCTGCAGCTTGCAAATGCAGTATACCTCTCTTTTTTGGAGGAGCTGGAATTCATTAATTTTTTTTATTGATATCTGATCAATAGGGGTAATAGTGATACACTAAAAATCTTTATTATGCACCATGTGGCGTGACACGCTGTGATTAAAATCTCCTTTCTTTATGTAGGCTCTATGTCTGAACAGTGCTCCATGAGATGTTCAGAGCTTAGGCTATTTTTTTTAAACCTGATCTCTGCAATACACTTTGCCACAACTTTATCCCTGAGCTGTATGGTGTGCTCCTTGGTTCTCATGATGCTGTTTGTTCACAAACCTTTGATGCCTTCACAAAACAGCTGCAGTTGTACTGGGAATAAATGACATACTGGTGTGCTCTATTTACTTATTAGAACAAAAGGAAAGAAAAACAAAGAGGGGGCGCTCTATGTGAAGTACAGTAAAAACAGATATGACAAGTGAATTCCAATAGGTATGCTCACCTGGAGATGTTGTGCGTATTGTTATAGAGGCACAACACTCATATACGCTTGATCGGCTCTATCCGAGCCACTGAACGGCAGCCGCTGGTTCTTTACTCTGGAGCTAAGTTTGCAGCAACGGGCATAAACAGTGAATGAATGCAAAAAGCAGAAAAAACTGGGCGCCGGGTTAGTTTTTTCTGCTTTTTGCATTCATCCACTAATTAATTATTAGGTAAAGGCAAATTTGCTAAAGGCAATTGGTCACATTGGATTTTTCTTAGGGGTATCAGAGTACAGAGGTCTGAATACATACGCCTGCTGCACTTTTCAGTTTTTTAATTTGCATAAATGTGGAAAAGCACATATAATTTTCTTTCCACGTCACAAAATACGTTTTGGAAAAATTAATAAAAAAAAATAAAAGAAAAAAGAATAAAATAACTTATTCCAGAGCAGTTATAAGCAACGTGGAGTAATTTATGTTTTAGATTTATAATTATGTCATTTTCCTCGTGAGCGATGGTTTATCCTTTAACTTTAAAAGTCACGTCATCCCCTGCACGGAAAAGGAGGCTTCTGGTGATGACATTTATGGTTTTTACTAACATTTGGGGACATTTTCCTTCCACATTCACAACCTTCTAGTTTTGTACTAATGTACTGCTAATGTACATGTACTGTAATGTACATGTATTAATGCTCTGTGGCTACATCACCCACATCTCATTCTTGTTTTATTCTTATAGTTTGACTTCTAATAAACTACCAAACATTTCCTGCACCCAGTTGGCATCTGGAATAAGGAATAACCAGTCCTTGAAGATACTACAACTGACTACTAACCGTCTGTCTGGTCCTCACTTTGGTGACTTGATGGAAGCTCTGTGCAGTCCAGACTGTGGGATAGAGAAATTATAGTGAGTATAAGAAACGTGTACAGGACTGAGACATAATCTATTTTATGCTCCAAACCATTGTCTGGGTGGAAATACATGGCATGATTGCCATGTATGCCATCCGTATAAGTGGGAAACACGGATAAGGGTGGAAATACATGGTATGGTTGCCATGTATGCCATTCGTGGGGTGGAAACATGTGCGCATCTGTAGCCAAGCCCCCTATGCGATTGCCAGTGGCCCCACAGGTTTGTGGCAAACTCGTGTGGCCATTGGCTGCTGCATTTGGAGTGCGGCTCTTGTCCATATCACAGCCACGTGCCACAACTGAGCTATGCATTTCCATCCATATGCGAATGGGATAATTCATGTGCAAATATGAGTGTGAGACACAATAAATGGTGTAACAACAAATTTGAAGACAAACACAATCCTTTGATGTAAGGGGAAGTGGATATGTGGGTTTTAGTGTATTCGCTAATAATGGTGTAAGGTGCTCCACTGTCTTTACTTTTTGGCCAGAAACCTGAGAGTTTATTAAGACCAAGGGTGACACATATGAACGGGGCTGCGCCAAAAGTCTGGAGTCTTTTCAGCCCGACATCTAGCGCAGCCCCATTCGCTATAGTTTTAAATGGCGTACACGCCAATATCAGGAGCATTAGAGAGCGCCCGCAGCACTTTGTAATGCACCTGATTTCCGGGGGTGTGCGGGAGGCGGGGCGCACTAGAATTGTACGAAGCTATAGATTTATAGCTTCAGTACGGCAGGCGCATTACTGCTGGAACAGGTAGAGCACTTTCACAGTGGTTTACCTGAGCCAAAAATGTCGTGTTAGCGCAGGAATGCGCCTCATTTATGACCCGCAGTAGAGCAGGTTCATAGATTCAGGCACATTCTACACTATTATAAGCTGCTTCAAAATTGGCATCTAAACGCCATAAATCATACATGTCGCCCCAAATCTTCTAAACAGGTAAGTTGAATCTCAAGGTTAGCTCTAGTCCGTACCTGTCTTTTTATACGAGACTTCCCACAGAATTTTTTAATGTATAATAAAGATGGCCGTAATCACACATATTCGAAAAGGCTCATGGGAAAAGAGCTGGGACTCTTCAGCGCAATCTATTGGATGTAGCAATTCTCAAGTCACATCTGACTCACTGAGCCTTGCAATGTGAAAGGGATTGGTATATTCATGCCAGTTTGTGAACAAACATAGCTATAGCTTTCGTAAAGTAGTTGATCAGCTTCCCACACGGCAAACAAATAGAGGCAATTGAAGAAAAAGCCAGCACCTCCTCTTGATGAAAACATTTTTTATTCGGACTTGTTAAGAAGCCAGACCATTTAGCAAAATTATGCACAAAGACAGACAGATCACCAGCAAGCAAGACATGTTAGGAGAAGACAGCTCAGCCTATGTGTTTCAAAAAAAGTTCTAAATTATGGCTATATTTATCCCTTTCACATTGTAAGGCTCATTAAAGTGAATGTGACTTAAAGGGATCTTACCTCAAAGCAAGTGCTGTGAAGTAAGCAGTTTTCAAAATGCATGTTACTAAAAAAATATGAATGCTTTACTTAGTACAGGCCTTTTTTCGCACATTCAACTTGCTCCATGGTTACCGACAACCAATATGTGAATTGTTCAAGTAGCAGTATCGGGAACACTCGCATACAGGCAAGCAGTGAGCTGACGTCATCGCAGCGCCACTTGCCTCTACGGCCCATTTTTTAAAGCAAGGGGTAGCAGGACCAGGGCCAAATCTTGAGGTAACGTTGCATTATTGGCCACCACTGAAAGTACAAAGTAAATTGTTCACAGCACACATTGGTTAAGAGAGCACGTTGAAGGTGCATAAAAGGCCTGTATTAGGTAAAGCATACATATTTTTTTAATAACATGCATTTTGAAAATTGCTTACTTTATAGTCATTGGCACTTCCAGCAGCACTTTCTATAGCCTCTTACCATCGCAGCCTATTTTATTTTTGTCACATTCATTTTTTCTTCCCCCCCAATCCAAAAACCATATTTTTTATTTTTTCATCTACATAGACATACGAGGGCTTTTATTTTGTGGGACAAGATGTACTTTCTAATGGTGTCCTTCACCATACCATAGAATATATTGAGAAACAGCAAAAATACTTTAAGGCCGTGTTCACACGGTTTATTCCCGACGGATTTGTGCGCCGTATTGAGCGCACAAATCCGCCGTGAATAAGGGGCGGGGCGGGGGCGGGGCCGGAGCGCGGCGGGGGCGCCGCGCCCCGCCCCCAAGACAAAGCATTGTTTACGGCGCGTCCCCGCCGTAAATAATGTGCATGTCACTTTCTACCCCCGCGGCGGATTCGCCGAGCGGGGAGGAGCGACGGATTCCACTGTTCTCAATGAGAGCAGTGGATTATCGTAATTGCTGCCGCGGATTGGCGGCGTACTGAAGCGCAAATCCGGCGCGCAGTACGGCGCCAATCCATGGCAAAATAAGCCGTGTGAACGAGGCCTAAGTGGGGCAAAATGTGCACCATGTTCTGGGGATTTGTTTTTACAGCGTTCACTCGTCTGTATAAATGATGTTCTATCTGTATTCTGCAGGTCGGTGCGATTTTATGATACAAAATATGTAGGGTTTTCGTTATGTTATAGTATTTTTTTTTTTTTTCCCAAGTGGCATTTTTGAGTCAAAACTTTTCTGCCTTTTCCCCTTGGACTGGGAGGGGAAAGTTTTTTGCGGGCTGAATGTATTTTTTTTGGGTCCTTTTGGGATTTTTTTTTTTTTTTTTTTCTTCTATTTTTAGGGGACATGAAATGACCAAAAAAGCACAACTTCGAAGTTTGGAATTTTTTTCTTCTACGTAGTTCAGTGTTCAAGATAGTTGATGTGGACTTTCGGAAAAAAAAATTTTTTTGGGGGGATTTTTTTTTATTTTTTTTTGAAAAAATATCAAAAGGGTGTGATTTGAACTTTTAATTTTTTTTTTTTTTTTACACTTTTAAACATTTGTTTTTTTACTTGTAGTTTGAGTCCCCCAAGCTTACTTGACTACTTGGGGACGCGATATTTTGTACATTTTTTGAAATAAGGGAAATTGTATTATGCAGCAATTTTTAAAACCCCTTTAAGGCGATTTAAATTTTTTAAACAGTAAAGAAAAGGTTGAGAAGAAGGTAAAAGGTGGGGGTTGTAAAACTTCCTGCTAGTGGAGAAATGGTAGTGATGGCATGGGGTGATGGAAGCCTTCACAAGGCTTCCATCCACCATCTTCACTGATCCGCAGTCCTGCTTCATAAGTGGCAGGTGCTTGCTGCCACCTATTGCAGCTGACACCACCGGTAACAGCAGGGAACAGCTAACTCTGTTCCCTGCAGTTTAAAAATTTTAGACCCTGGGCTACATAGCTCCTTCCCGCATTTGCATACGCATATGTCAAGTGTCAGTAAGGGGTTTTGGGAAAGTTTCATCAATAGGGGTATGAAGGTCCCCGCTTTTTCCAGAACTTTTAAAAATATTCAGATTTCAGTGGAGCGTCTTCCCCTTTCCCAATGGAAAAATTACCCTTTGGCATTTCCTAGCAATAAAAAAAAAAAAAAACAGTAAAATGGGTAAAAGAACCCAAAAATTTTTTTAAAAAATTTTGTTAAAAACCCTAAATAATTTATAATGACGCTCGAGACACAATTCAATAAATTTATTGAATACATGTGGCATGACCCTAACCCTGTTTTGGGGGGTTAACCTTTACTGAAATTGATTAACTGTACATTT